>JAOPTO010000629.1:43594-213806 GCA_033822845.1 Tetrapedia diversipes | reverse complement strand
TCTGTGGTCAGAATTTTGTCTGAACACAATAAACTTTAACAAATTTAAAGTATACAGTAACAAAATAAAATGCGGAAATGGTAGATTTATGAAAGAGTAATTATAGAACGTGAACACATAAAATATTGAAATCTATAAAATAAAAAGTTCCAATTAAAAAATGTCTAACATCAAAACCTTCATTCCACAATGCTCACAAAAATGAACACCTCTGTGGTCAGAATTTTGTCTGAACACAATAAACTTCAACAAATTTAAAGTATACAGTAACAAAATAAAATGCGGAAATGGTAGATTTATGAAAGAGTAATTATAGAACGTGAACATATGAAATATTGAAATCTATAAAATAAAAAGTTTCAATTAAAAAATGTCTAACATCAAAACCTTCATTCCACAGTGCTCACAAAACTGCACACCAGTCATAAATAAAAACCTATAACCACCCACCCCGTGAGATCCTAAAAACGCATTGGCACATGGCCACAGCCAAGAATCTAATCTCAGCAAACTTTTTCAAGTTTACCGAACCAATCGACCCACGAAACCCGATACAACGGGACAAGCGAAAAAAACCGAGAGACCGAGCCCTCGATTCTCAGGCGCAAAAGTATCAGGCACAGCAAAAAGCTCGCAACACCTAGAGCTCGTCGAGAAATCAAATTCAGTGTTGGAAGCTGTCCCCGAAAAAACGAGCGAAGTCCTGAATCGAGAAGAGGACGGTCGAGCGAGCGAGGGGGCGCAAGGTTGTACGGTTCCGGTTTCTCCTGGGGTTCTTCGTGAACGGCAGAGAAATGTCGTTAACGCTTAAATGTTAATAAATGTGGACGGAGCCAGGGGCGAGGGGGGAGGAAGCGTATCCCACGTAGCGGGCAGGTAGAGGAGGCTCAGCTGAGACTAAGCGTAGAAGGCAAGAAGTCGACTGCCACGCTGGCGGCTGCTTTTGAGCCTCGGTTTGTCATGGTTCGCATGATAGATGAAGGAAGCGGCCGCGGCAGCCTCCACGCTCTACACGCGCGCGCGCGCGAGCGCTCTACACCCTTATATACACGGTGTTAAGTTTTCACCGCGGGAACACCTTGCGTTTCGCTCGCTCGCTCGCGACGCACCCGAGGGGCTCGCGTTCGTTAATTCCCCCCGCGGCTGCACACCGCAAATAGAATCTTACACGCCACGCGACCCTACCACGGAGACACGGGAAACGATGCAGCTCGCCTCTGCTCGGCTTACCAGCGATGGAGAACACCTACGGCGAGCTTCTATCGCGGCGTGTTCGAAAGTAATCGTAGGTAGTCGAATTGTGTCGAGGCTTTGTCCCGAAAAGCGGGGGTAGGTTGATGTTTTTAGTGAGAAACGGGGTGAGGATGGTGGAGTGTAATATGGTGGGTGTTAATTGATCAAGTTTTGGGGGAGGGATGTTCTGTGGTTCGTGATGTTTGGTAGATGTGCACAGATGATAGAGGAATGTTGACAATGTTGATGAAGGGTGAGATGTGTTATATGGCTTGTGATGTACAATAAAGGATAGAAGCTTGAGAAGTGTTTCAAAGGATACTACGATCATAAACATAGTTCCACAGGTCTATAGTGGTAGTCAAATTTTATCGAGGCTTTGTCGCGTAAAGCGGGGGTAGGTTGATATTTTTAACGAGAAACGAAAAAAAGGGTCAACGAAATTAAATCAACTAATTTATAAGGAATAGCATTATAAACAAAATTTGTGTACTAATCAATAAATAGTGTTCTACCATAATAAAAATAAGAATGAATCTGCAGACCACAAAACTATGCAGACCATAAATCCTCTCATCTTAAACTTTTGCCCGCTACTGTAGTATGGTGGATGTTGATAGACTAAATTTTGGGGGAGGGATGTTGAGTAGTTTGTGATGTTTGCTAGATGTCCATGAACGAAAGTTAAGGTGCATTACACATGATAAAGAGATGTTGATAGATGAAAAGTGAAACGTGTTATATGACTTGCGATGTAAAATAAAGGGTAGTACAAAAACTTGAGACATGTTTCGAAGGATACTAAAATCACAAACACAGTTCCACAAATCCACAATAATATTCAAAAAATGAATAAAGTCTATGATATGTTATTACAGTGGTATTCTTTAATCACAAAAAACCAGACATTCTACCTACAGATCCGAATTATACCGACTGGAGATCCGAAGTACAATAGACCAGAGACTTAACTAAGAACTCAAGGGTTAGCCGTTCGATTTGACACGTTCCATAAATCTCGATAGGGTAGGCTCGAGAGCACTCGAGGAGCAGGCAGGCCGGGCTTCCCGGAGGGTGATAGATCCCAAAATCGAGCGGTAAGCGTGCAAAACCATTCGTAGTTCCTTCGTCGAGCCAAGCACGGGCCATGAAGATCCACGCACACCGACACACAGCCACCATGTGTACGTGCACACACGGGATCGTTATAATGATTAGTTGCCCCGTGTCACGGCAGAATTCGAATATTAGCCGGGCCGCATCTCCTACGCCTCGACACTCCCCGATACACTTTATTAATTGTTCCGCATCTGGTTTCACCTATAGCCGTGGCTCGCGGCAGATTGCGATTCATTCTTGAAAAAAAGTTTTTTCCTGGAGATCGGGTGAACAGGGGTGGGAAACTCGATCAATAATTGACGAATGCGAAACGTATTGAAAGCACGATTTTAAAAAAGACACTTTTATTTATGGTGCAATGGTGTGCGAGTACAGTACTCTGTAATTGTTGATTCAATTAAATTTAATTTCATATTAAATTTTTGCTTAATCTCTTTTGTGATACACTTTAACCCTTTGAGTGCTGAATACTCTAGGTTGAAATGTTTTGCGTGAACAGCATTATTGTTACTCATGCACTAGTAATGGAATTGTAGTAAGTAGAAAATCGAAAAACAAACGCATATGAATGCTAAATATTCCAAGAAGATGGAATAACGACAATCAATTAGAAAATGGTAACAAATTGCCACACAGAAAGACAATGCTGTATTAGATTTCGCCAGACGCATATATGCGTCCATGGCATTCAAAGGGTTAATCAATCGAATTTTTTAGACTGACATAATAAATGTTATAGGCTGCACAAAATCCTAAAGTATTCTATAAATGTGATCTGTAATTCTTTGTTCACCAGTTATTGCAATTCGAACAGAAACAGGAATTATGTTACGAGTATAAAGATTTACTTGCGTAACCTGTAAATAACGATTTAAATTGAAAACTAATTAATGACGTAGATTTTCCAAGTGAAAAGGTTCCACGAAATCATGCAAAACAATAAAAGATCGTGGCGCGGATAACGGGAGGAAGATCTAATAAGGAAGAGAAGCAGAAGGGTGCAGGGAGGGGATGCCGGGCGCATGTAAATAGGGCACACTGTATAACGGCCCTATAAAATGACTAATGATGTAAGGTGGGTGTAAAGTGAAGCGGCTATTGATTCGTAGACGCGTAAATGACACGTCTATCGGCTACCGAGGCCACCAGTCATGCTGAGGTTTTAACTCTTAGCGCGGTGAACCCCCGAACCTCACTCAACGACCTATAGAGATGATGATAAACGGTCCACGCCAACGGGAGGCTGCGGTTTACAATTACCCAGCAATATTTTTCCGACGGACCGCATTAAGAATGCCTCTGCTCCGTTGGTCTCGCTGTCGCAAGAAACAAGACGAACCGTTCTATCCGCTCGGCTGTGATTCCGCAGAAACAACCAATCTTTTTTTTTTCTTTTTGGCGATTCATAAAGATTGCTGTGATTCGATTAACCCTTTGTCTTAAAACAACGTGTAGGAAACGTGATCCTACTTCTATGACTAAAATGAGAACCTCGTGTCAGACACGCGATAATTCCGGATAAAAGCAAAAATTTCGTCTCAAATACGTTGTTTTGTCCTATGGAACAACAGTGGGAAATTTTCCTTGCCATATTTATGATATAAGCGTGCTGATACTGTTATTTTTGAGGATTAAGAAATTTTAGCCCTTTTTACCTTTAATTTAATTTTTAATTTCCTGTCATTGGTTCAAAATGTTAGCAATAATACGATACCCTTTTAAATAAAATTTTTGACTAATGTATTATACATTATTTAATTACAGGTTACTCACGCAATAAATTCTATACAGCAAATATTTAAACAACTGAAAATTTTTACTTTTCCTGTTATATAATCATAAAAATATATGAAATAAAAAAATTAATACATTTCGTCAATAAAAATGAAATGAAATATAATTATCAAATTCTGTGGTTTTATTGGATAGTAAATGCAGTATTATTAATGTCCACTGGTTTGTTCAAAAATTTGTCTGTAACGAAACTGTTTCTAATCACGACGCATGAGAAAAGCTTTCATCGAAAATGGCACACACAATCGTCACTCAATTCATAAGGCGAGGGGTTAAGGAAGATAACCCGAGAACCCTTTCAGGAGCTCTTAAAATTAGAAAAATCTTAATGATTCTGCGATGGATCTGGATTAGGTTGAAATTGAAATCGAATTTCGCGCCATTCGAATCTCACACTGAGACGGATTGGTTAGATTCGATTTAATAAATTGTCGTGGGTAATAAAAACGATGTATTCTATTATCGATCGCACGATTATTTCAATGAGAGAAACGAAGACACGGTAGACAGCGAAAGAACGGAAAAGGAGTTTGCTTCTGGTCTGACGTGGAATCCAATCAACGTCTCCATCGCGACTTGACCTTACGAAAATTGGGTCGAGGATCCACGGGGATGATTAATGCTCGCGCTGATTAGTCTCGGGGTCTTCGAGACGAACGGGTCTTCGACCATTAGCCGTCCTATGATCTTTGTCCATCGGTCGGGTAACATTAGATTGTTCATAAGACAGGCATAAAATCATTTTAGCTCGTACCACTCCACCGACACCTTCGATTCCACGGAACTGATTGACATTTATTAATTATTCGTGGCAGCCGGCTCAATTTTTCATCGTGAAACCCCGGACGAATACACACTTCATAATTTTATATCCACATCCTCATCTTTTCGCTATAAATCCTACAAATTGCAAACGTGATTTAAAAAAAAAAAAAAAAACAAAGTAATCGTAACATTTTGTTTAATAATTCTGAAAACCATCTTTATCGTTTTGCGCATCCCACGATTTTCTTTCAGTACCGTAAATAAAACATAAGTGGCTGTTTGTCGGTGTGCGATCGCTTGTTGCACGTAGCTTTCGCCGTTTATCAGTTAGGGCGAGCAAGGTTTGTTTATGTATGTTAACATGGCGTCGGCCTGTCTCCCCCGTGAGCTCGGTTGATTTATAGGCGGAGCATCTGACAGTAGATACCACCCCTAAACTCCGGACAACAGCTGTTCCATTCCATGGCAGAACGTGCAAGCGAACCTTGTTAAACCCCATCTACCATAAACCACTTTCAACTACGTTTCGCCTTTAGCAACCTAGGGAATTTAATCCTTCGGTTATTTTCCACCATTTACGAACAGCAAACTTATTTGAGAAAGCAAACTGTTTTGTCGAATGTCGATAAAAAGATTACTATTTTACCGACAATGGTCTGTACTTATTAAAGGGTAAGATAATTACTGTTTTATCGATGACCAATTACACATTATCTTCTTTCGATAAAAAGATAAAAATTGAACAATTTTCATCAGACAGTAAAGGGGTTATTACCCTTAAACGTTAACTGTCAGGAGTAACATCACAAAGTATTTTTTTTACCTTCCAAAGTGAATCCCGAAAGCTCAATTTTCATAGTAAACTTAATACAGGGTTCGAAGGAAACGGAAGATAACAGAAATCCTAAACCATTTGCTATCTCTATCTATCTTTCTATTCATTTTAAAGCAGGAAAAAGTTAAAAAATCCAAAAAATTGGTGGTACCAGCTAGGACCATCTAAAGCCCCGTACCCTTGAAGGCAAATTATGATTCCAAAATCTCTATTTTAAATCACAGAGATCATATCAGAACCTTCAATTCTTACGTACGATCGATATTGCAGATCACCCGACATAAAGTTCCACAAGATGTCAGGTCTGTCAAGTACCTCGTCTAGGGTAAAATTAAACGGTAACCGACTGGTTAAACAGGTTTCTTTCATTCCTTGAAATCTCACGATTAAACTTTACATATTTATTTCAAGCTACCGTCCTTTTTTTATTCATTCCCTCACTCTTGCATAATATCACTTTCCATTTATACGTGATCCTGGCTGTAAACGAATGAAACTTAATTCCATAAACATTAGATTATCTAAAACTACCCCTAAATTAAATAATTGTATAAAAATTTGCACGTCGATTAAATAATCTTTTTCCACTCTTCCCTTACAAAGAAATCAAATAATCAAACTTCACTTGCATCTAATTAAAATGCAAGTTGTTCGAACTACATTCAAACATCCCCCATCCCCCATCTTTCCTCTTTTCGTTCCAAACTCCAAATCAAGACCCATTGTATCGGGTTTCCCCGCGTTAACACCGTAGAACGGGACGCGTTTTCATTAAATAGAACTTCTTAATAGAAACTTTAGCCAGGATTGGCAGCATCTGCGAGAGAGTGACGGCGGACCCGACCTTAGGTGGGGTTGAACAGGGGAACCGACGGATCCCGTGTGTTGACGCCCGAAATGCTGTCCGATCGATCTTCGTCAGACTTGATTTCGCAGCGGTACAATCATCCAACAAATAGAATTGTACGTTACCCTAGCCGTTCCCCGAAAAACTTCACAACTGCCGTTCGTTGTCAACAGCCCCTTTCCCGACTTACACCCAGAATCCTTCGACTTCTTCGCCACCCCTACCGATCCAATGAACCACTTCGATCTCTACAAATTTCTTGACGTTTCAAAAAATGTCAATATCTCAATCTTCGAAGGATACCGAAGTTGTTCGACGAACTTTAAAATTAAGCCTTGGATATGAAATGTAGAATTGAATGGCAAAATTTTTTAGTAATTTCACAATTTCACAATCATGGTATTTTAACACATTGCACGCGAATATATTTCGCCACATATTTATGCGTGTAGCGAACGTTTTTTCGTGAATTTCTCGGAAGTTTAGTCATTCAGTAAAATCACAATAAATCAAAAACTACTTCGTTTTTTTCAACAAAACTTTCTTCATTTTACACTTAAATATATGCTCTATTATTTAAAAAAAAAATCCATACTTTGTTGAATAGTATTTTTTTAACGTATTTATATGATACCCGCTCTCCAGCACAAGTCTACTAAATACGTACTTTTACGCGACTGCAAAAAACGTAAAAGTACGTTTCCCAGGTGCGATGTGTTAATCCTAGAAAAATAATCGCCTAGGAAAATTCAACTTTGAACGATTTGTAAACGATTCTATGATTAAAGTATTTTATCATCAACGAGATTTTCATATTTTCAGAAGTAGAGTAAACTTGCTCAAGTTGTACCCCTTAAGGAAAAATCCGTATAAAACTTAGGATTTATCAAATTATTAGGATTTATTTAAACAAGAAAAGAAATACACCTTTGATATAATTTATACAGTAATAACGTAGACCTTTGATTTGTCTTCTCTGAACACTATCGCTGCTTTCTATAGACTAACTGCTCGCACGATGCGACCGGCGAGTCACGTTTACCAAAAAACAAAAGAAATGACAGATGTCGTTACTCATCATATTAACACAAATGAATAGAAATTAATCGTGTCATGCAAAACTTGTGTTGTTATTTATTATAACGAAATTGGTAGAATATCCGATGTTGTCGCTGTAGTTCGTTGAAAATTCAAGTTGCACGACTTGAGCAACCTTACCCTATCTCAAAAAGGTTAGCTGCAGCGCGAAAAGAATAATTTGGTGTCCAGCGAAGGGCATGTAAATTTATGGGCTGTATTTTTAACCGAATCGTGTATCATAATGGCCGACGAAATTCCAACGGTAGCAGAGGAATAATGAAACAAGAGTTTTCGTTGCAGGCAGCAACGTGTTGTTCGTAGCGACGCGTTTTATCGTCTGGCGATCAGCCGACACGCGTAAGTGGCATGATTGATTCTCATTGTCGGACAGCGGTCGTTACCATATTTACTAACGACCACGTTTGTCTTAATTAAAACATTACCGTTCCTACCCTCGAGCAAGGAAACGCGAGTGGCGTGCCGGCGTGGTTCGCGACCTTCCGCATTTTTTCCCGCTCACGTGGCCGCCATTTTGGTATTCGCCCTCTTAACGAGCTAAAACAAACGATACGGATCTACCGTCTTCTAAAATAGAAACGTAAAAATAACAACGCGCCGTCGAAAATAAATTTCAAGCTGCAAAAAGTTTCTATAACATGTTAATCAAAAGCTGAACCGTTAGAATTTCATGCAACTTCCAATTTTTTAAGATTACATATTATGAAAATACGAGAATCGAGAGAAAGTACAAATAACCTTTCTCTTAGTCCTTTAAAATATTAACCTAAGCTAATTTGAAGCTTTTAACATTGTTGTGTAGAAAATAGAAATCAACAATATTTCATGTTCACCGTACAGATACAATATACTATATGAAAGGTTATAGAAAAAGGAGAAATGGAAAAATGGAAAGATGAATAAAGTTTTAAAGAATATACGTGTATTTGAATAAAACTAAAAAAAAAACGACACAGACAGTACACTATACAACAGGCTACGCAGTTCCTTACACTACGCTGGCCACGAAAGTTCTATCTCCATTCATTTCTCGATCAAGTGGAACCCCAAAAGACAAAACACTCAGCTTCACTCTATTGATCCCTACACACATACACACACACACGTGTACACATTCACGTCCAACACACATCAACAATCTTGCAATACTAATTCTTAAATCTACATATTACCACAATGTCTAACCCGAAAACATTAATCTAAGCAATTTTTAATTTTCTAAATATTTTTCTAGAGGTAAGAATTGGAAGAATCTCCAACACAGAACTACTGACGTTCATTTCCTTCGTTCTCGCACATATTCTTGTTTTCTTTCAGAAGAAGGAAAAGCAACGAGAAAGGATACGGGAAGGGATAAAAAAAAAGGGAGGAAAGAAAAAGGGAACGAACGGATAGACGTACAGAATGGTAAAGGCAAAAGGAAGCGGTGGCAGCGCGAAGAATGTCATAGCTAGTTGTTTCTGGCCGAGGAGGGAGGCTGACACCTTCGTGATGGATGATCGCCGACCGTCCGCTAAAGCTGCCGTTGCTGCCGCCGCTGCCGTCGGAATGGCTGTTGCTGCTATTGCTTCTGTTGCTGAAAGTACAGGACAAACCGCCAAGGAACGCTTCGTTCATCGACGCTACTCTATTCCGCCTTTAATTTCGCGTTACGCCAAATAGGTCAGAACCGTCTAATCTATAATTTGAACGTCGCTTCGTCGTTGGTTACTGGGTTAACTTCTTTAAATCATTCGGGGAATTTGGTTGTAAGAGTTTGAAAAACCGAAAAATTAAAAAATTGCCTAAAATACAGGACTATTGCATTGTAATTATGTTCCCTTGGCTATTATTTAGAAAATCATTTTTCAGATATTTGTTATTCAAAAGTAAATATATCTTGAGAAATCCTATACCAAATTTTCAAAAATCGTCTCTCTTTGCATGATTTAACCCGTTAGAGATAAACGTTGCATCAATGCAACATTGTTAAATTTTGTATTCTACCTTCGTTATGGTTATAAAAGAGAGTTCCAAGAATTTGATTAGTAATTTTACGAACGAGTAGTATTGAAAAACAAAATTTAAAAAGGTAAATTGTCTGAGAAAATATTATACTTCAAATACTTATTCCATTGAATTTCTTTTAAAATTCCAATTTAAAATCCTACTTAACTCTAAGAAAAAGAGCGTCACCCAAATGTGGGTGACGTGGCGACGAACGTGTTAATGGGTTAAAGCCGCATTCTCACACCTAAAGCCCTATTCGCTAAAAATAGCAAAAATTTTAACTTTTTATTTTTATTTTATGTATTTTATATTATACTTCAATACTTATTCCATTAAATTTCTTAGAAATTCCAATTTAAAATCCTACTTTACTCTAAGAAAAAGAGCGTCACCCAAATATGGGCGACGAACGTGTTAATGGGTTAAAGCCGCATTCTCACACCTAAAGCCCTATTCGCTAAAAACAGGAAAAATTTTAACTTTTTATTTTTATTTTATGTATTTTATATTATACTTCAATACTTATCCTAGTGAATTTCTTTAAAAAAATTCCAATTTAAAATCCTACTTAACTCTAAGAAAAAGAGCGTCACCCAAATATGGGTGACGTGGCGACGAACATGTTAAAGGGTTAGAGCCGCATTCTCACACCTAAAGCCCTATTCGCTAAAAACAGGAAAAATTTTAACTTTTTATTTTTATTTTATGTATTTTATATTATACTTCAATACTTATCCTAGTGAATTTCTTTAAAAAAATTCCAATTTAAAATCCTACTTAACTCTAAGAAAAAGAGCGTCACCCAAATATGGGTGACGTGGCGACGAACATGTTAAAGGGTTAGAGCCGCATTCTCACACCTAAAGCCCTATTCGCTTCGCGTTCCACCTATCAGCACCGACGCACCATCGCCTTCGTGCAAATTAATCCCGCAGCCGGAAGGAGGACGAGGAATGGCACGGAGGAGGGAACTGTTCGCTGGAAAAGAGAGAGATTGGCCAGACGACCTCCCGCGGAGGAGCAAATTTTTTTCCGCGAGCAAGTAGGTGCAAAGTACGGTAAGCCCGGGAGCATTCAGCGGATCCATGGGGGTTGCGGAGGCTGCGGCACTCCGCGTTGCCGCCGCTGGGAGCGTGCTAATGGCTACTGACACACAGTTTTGATGGATCGGCCACCGCTCTTCCTCCTCTACTGCTCTCCGCCGCGAAATATGCGAGTCTAGCGATACGCCAACGGGGAGAGAGGGAGGAAATGCACGGACAAACAGGAAGACGGGCAGGAAACGTTATTGCGTTTCCTACGGAACGGGGGGCATCCTGAAGATGATCAATATCTGGGTCGAGCGACGAGGAATGGCTGTTGGGCCGTGTCGTTCGAGGATTTTTAGACAGGATGGATTACTAAGTGAGAGCAACGAGCGTTTAATAGACCCTATGGATCGCGATGTTAAGTCACGTCTGTGGCGAAGATTGTGGTACCAATGAAAAGGAGCTGAAAACTATTGGTTCAAACTTCCATTGCGATATGAAAGCTTGGTGTTTGTTACTTGTTACTCTCCGCTTTTTCATTCTAAACGAATAAATAGACGAACGAGAACTGCATTCTCGCGTGCATGCTTATGTATTTATTTACTAGTCTGTTTTAATAATTTACGAGTAAGACCCATTAGTGTACACATGTAGAATGTACTAGCTCAAAATGGAGGACATTACATATAAAATAAGAATGAATAATGACAGTATTTACACCACAAAATAAAATTAAGTACAGTGTATACTGCAATAATGTTTAGATAACAGTTTGCAAAAAGTATTGACCGATCCAGTGAACAGAAACGTTCGTGGATCACCTCGGTGATCTAGCAGGCGAATAAAAGTTGATGGAAGAAAGTATTTGATACATATTACATACATATTTTTCAATTAATTCAACGATACATATTGCACTCCCAACAAACCCAATCGAAACGCCGGAAAAGTATCTTAAAACAAGCGAATTAGAAGAAACGATTACCGATGAACCAACACACAGGCCTAGCAGTCGCCACGCTCGGCAAGAGAAGAACACAGGTATATTCGACAGCTCGTTGCCCCGGATCCCCGATCGTTTACAATTTCCAACGGCAACACGAGCACTGGGACCGTCCATCGGGGTTGACGATGCATGAAAATAATAAGAGGAAGAGCCAGAGGAGCGTGTCGATTTCTGAACGGAGAAAAAGAGGAGAGCGAGGGTCCTTGGAACCGCGATACGTAGATATGCGCGAGGAAACGGATAGATACTAATTGGGCGAATGAGACGCGGAGAGAAGGTCGCTGAAGGAGGAAGAGAGAAGGAGAGAAGGGAAAGAGAGTGAAAGAGAGAGAGAGAGAGAGTAACAAGAAGAGGAAAGAGAGGATAACAAGAAGAGGAAAGAGAGGATAACAAGAAGAGGGGGAGGGAGACAGAAACGTAAAGAGGAGAGAGAGAAAGAGAGAAACGAAAAGATGAGGAGAGAGAGAAAGAGAGGAACGAGAAGAGGAGGAGAGAGAGAAAGAAACGAGAAAAGGAGGAGAGAAAGAGAGGAACGAGAAGAAGTGGAGAGAGAGAGAAGAACGAGAAGAGGGTGAGAAAGAGAGACAAACGAGAAGATGTGAAGAGAGAGAGAGAGAGAAAGGAACGAGAAGAGGAAGAGAGAGAGGAGGCAGCGACGGCGGCAGACGCGACGGCGACACCGGCATCCGGTCGCGTTGTTCCCAGTGACGCATCTGTCCCCAAGGATACACCCCTGATCCCGAGGCCTATAGACGCGCAACGTCCAGAAATTCCCATTGACAACCTGTTCACCTCTGGCGAGCTCTCTTGCTCGTTCCACGACGTGTTCACCGATGAAATGCGTTGCGTCCAGGCCTAGCGATGGGACCGAGACCTTTTTGGGTTTGACCTATCTGCGGTTAACCCGTCAACCACGGTGAACATCGGCGGCCAGACACTTTGCAGACAGGCCATCACCATGATAATTTTTTTAGCATGAATAAGAAAAATGTTTCTGTTTTAATGCGTCCAAGTGTGAAAATACCTAATTGTGTTAATACTATGTTTTGATTTTAGAATGATATGTCATGAAATTGATCAGATTTTTCGGGTCTAGAGAATCGAATTGGCTGTATTGATTTTGTGCAAAGCATAATTGAAATGGTGAATGCTGAGACACGTTTCAGGATTGGAGATACTTAGATGCGTCGAATGAAAGGGCATACTGGCTAATCTGTAGTAGATTTATGCAAAGAAAGTAATTTTGTTGCAAATTTCTATGATATCTCAAAAATTTCAGAACTGTTCTAAGCGAAGCAAAAATTAGGCGATTATTAAATGATAAAGGAGTTATACAGTGTTAACGTAATTTCGTAGAAAAATTTGTATCCAAAAGAATTCTTTTTAATACTTTTTACTATTTTTTTTTTTTTATGCCTGTATATTTCTTCTTTTTCCACCCTTGCAAAGCATACAGACGTTCCCAGTGAACTTTGGTCCCCGGGCATTAAAGGACTGCGAGTCGGTTGCATGTTTCGAGGGATTAAACGCGTGACTAGGAATACGAATCCTTGGGGACGTGACAAGAGGTCGCACAAAGTGTAGGATCATGTAGGTACCTCCGGACGGATCTCTCCAGAGAGTTCCCGTGTACCTGGGCTAACATGCCCACGGAGCTGAAGAATTTCGGACAGGACTACAGCATTAAGAATCCATATTTCAGAACAACGCTGTTCCTTCTGACCAAGAAATCATTTTTACCTACCATCAACTAGTTTTTGAACCTTCTGTCGCTCAGGCATTGTCTTTAACGAGCTCCTTAATTCTTAGAATATTTATACATAAATGTATAAAGAACCTTGGCAATCCTGTCAATCACATTATAGAAGGTATCAATTCTTTTTAATATCGTACAACAAATTTTAAGGAACTCCACTTTGAACCTGAATAAAAAGCAAAATAAAATTCACTAAGAAATTCTACTTCAGCAAAAGAGTATTGCACAATAGTAAATCCTTGATCTGAAGAAATCCAATAATCTTTAAATAAAAAGTGACACAAAAGCTGTTTAAAAAATTCTACAAAATTTCAACATTACAAACTTCACATTACAGAACCTATAAAAAAGTACTAAAGTACTAAACAGAACCGATAAAGAAAAATTACCAAAGGAGTTGCTTAATTGATCATCTACAATTCCTATTAACCCTAGATAATTAAACATTCGTCTAATAGACTACCGATCCCTGTCAGTTTCACGAATTCAAGATCTGCCAAAACTGCAAACGCTAATTTTTTACCACTTCTCTATCTTTTAATTAAAATATTTTAATACTTCCCTTAAGTTACGCTAATTTGTTTGAGATGAATAAGGGAAATATAAAAATATACATGTTTTTTAATTCATAGCTTATCAGTCGAATGATCAGTTACAGAGTAACACTAATTTAAGTTTAGTTATCTAGGATTAACCCGTTGCCGCAAATGACGTCTATAGCCGTCCGATATTTGACGATATGTAGGCAAATGACGGCTATAGCCGTCGTGCTCATTTTAATCAATAAAAAAAAAGAACAGCGTTAGTACGAAGTATACTAACACATACATTTGTTAATTATTGAGTAACACATCTGTAAAAAAAGTTATAGCATGCCAGACAGCATATTAATTGTTTCTTTATGCGGTTATTATTATACTATTTTATAAGCAAAATAACTTACAAATGATAATTTTGTTTCAAACTTATTTTCTTGTGTTAAGATTACACCTATTTACTCTCTTTTATTCATAGGAATCATTTTGAATTAGTAAAGCAAATGCTGTATTGGTCGTCACGACGGTCATAGCCGTCATTTGCTCTGGGAAGAGAAAAAAATGACATGATGAGCAAATGACGGTTATAGCCGTCGAGAGTTTTTTTTTGGAAAAACTGTAGCCAAATGTGATAATTTTCACTTCCAAACATACAACTTACGCTTGATTCCATCTGGCAGTTATGAACAATTGAAAAAGAGAAATGTGTTTCTGAGCACGATCATCAAATTAAAAGTGTGCGGCAACGGGTTAAACAAATTTCAAGCGTTTCACGGCCGATATTAGGGACAAAGCAACCGGTTGAACCTGGCCGCAGCGCTGATAAGATTCACGGAACGCCGAACACGCTGGAAAGCGAGCGTGTCGCGATCGCGACGATGACTCGGAAGGATCATCGAGCTAGAGCTTCGAAACCGGATCGTTATCTTGGCCGACGCCGTGCTCACTTTCTCGTGCATCCTCAAGTGGGATTAATTAGCATCCTAGATAAGTATCTGGAAACGGAACCGAGGTCAGTTCGAGCTGTCCGTCGATTTTCGAAACGCGCGACGTCCCTTCCCGATCTCGCTTTGCCTGTCTTCATCCACGAACGTGACGCTTCAATTATCGCGACGTCCCGTGCACGTGATCGTCGCGAGTTGCGAAAACGACGCTGTCCCTATCGTGGATCGTTCGATCGCGAGCACCGATTATCCGATCGCGCTCGATTTCGAAAACAGTGTACGAGCACCAGAAACGCCCCGGAACAATGCGAATTTCTGACAACGAGTTTATCGGGATTTTGCCGACGCTTATTTTTTCCACCTGACGCGCAATGAGTTGGCAATTATCCGCGGATCTTGTTTTCGTATCACAGAGATTTTTATTGCACCAGCGAACAGATACCGTGGCGAAGCCACAAAGAGGAATTACCGAACGTCTGGAAACTGAGGTCAAATAATTTGGAAATTTAACATCGACGCTTTTCTTTAGGCACTTCCATTTTCTAGGTATTTCCATTCTCAATTCCTACTATTCTTCCCTTACCTAATTCCTCCACTCTCTACAATTCTTACATCAACTGAGGTCAAATAATTTGGAAATTTAACATCGACGCTTTTCTTTAGGCACTTCCATTTTCTAGGTATTTCCATTCTCAATTCCTACTATTCTTCCCTTACCTAATTCCTCCACTCTCTACAATTCTTACATCAACTGAGGTCAAATAATTTGGAAATTTAACATCGACGCTTTTCTTTAGGCACTTCCATTTTCTAGGTATTTCCATTCTCAATTCCTACTATTCTTCCCTTACCTAATTCCTCCACTCTCTACAATTCTTACATCAACTGAGGTCAAATAATTTGGAAATTTAACATCAATTCTTTTCTTTAGGCACTTCCATTTTCTAGGTATTTCCGTTCTCAATCACTGATATTCTTCCCTTACCTAGTTCCTCCCATCTCTACAATTCTTACATCAACTGAAATTAAATAATTTGGAAATTTAACTCGAATTCTTTCATTTAGGTAATCCCATTTTCTAGGTATTTCCATTCTCAATCCCTACTATTCTTCCTTTACCTAATTCCTCTCATCTCTACAATTCTTACATCAACTAAGGTCAAATAATTTGGAAATTTATCGAATCACATCGAATGCATTTGTTGCTCTTCCGAAGTACAACTTTTAATAAATTCAACTCCAGTTCAAGACAAAGTAATAACAAAAGTAAACAGAATCAATGGCAGAGGAAGGAATGGGAGATCTCCCCGTTCGGTTAATTAAATGTTAAAATCTTTCGAAGCTTCAATCGAGCAATCTATTCTCAGCGTTGAATCCAGACAATTTCCATCCCCGGAGCAATCCCCAGTCATCGACGCGCACCTCGTTTCGCAGCGTCGTCCCGCCGCGAGATATCGAGAGGAATCGAGAGCGAAACGATCGCTCAGGACACGCTCGCCTCTCGTTCGATTCGTACAACGAGGCGGGAACGGCGATCATTGGCACATTGGACGGGCCGGGTTCAGGTATCCGCGCGTTATCTCGGACGCGGGTCTAGGCCGGGGTCCCCGTATCGGCGATCCCGTTGCCGGCTACGTGGCTAGTTAGACGAAAGGGATCCGTGAAAGGGAAGAACGGGGCTGAATGACACGGTCACCGAGAATGACAGGTACACGGCTTCGAGGAGCCGTGGACGTGGGGCCGATATCGCGACCGCATCTGACACAAACCTTGGTCAGCCAACTTTGTCTCTCTCTCTGTCTCTCTCTGTCCCTCTGTCTCTCTCTATCCCTTTGTCTCTCTCTTTATCCCTCTGTCTCTCCCTGTCTCTCTCTGTCTCTCTCTGCGTTTCTCTATGTCTCCCTCCCTCTGTCTCTCTGTCTCTCTCTGCCCCTCTCTGTCTCTCTCTGCCTCTCTCTATCTCTCTCTGTGTTTCTCTATGTCTCCCTCTCTATCGTCTTTCTGTCTCTCTCTCTCTCTCTGTCGTCTCTCTGTGTCTCTCTCCCTCTCTCTCTCTGTCGTCTCTCTGTCTCTCTGACTGTCTGTCTGTCTGTCTGTCTGTCTCTCTCTCACGTCCTTCTTTCTTCATCCTCTTCTTCTTATTCTTCTTCTTCTTGCTCCCTTTCACTGTCCTCCTCTTTCTCGTGTCCGCCTGCCAATATGCCTACCTGTCAACACACGCTGCATTCAATTAACTCGGGCACCAGCGCCGCGCCTGTGTAATGACGCGGAAATCTAACTTCGTCCACCCCCTCCCCGTGAACCGAGACAGGATCGCGATCCTGCAGGACGCGAGGGAACGACGACCTCGTGGCTGCGAGGAGTCGCCGTTTTGACGGGCCACGGGAACGTCCTTGGATCGAGCCCCGTGCGAATGCGCAGCCTAGGCGACGAGGAGTTGGGGTAAAGGTGTGGGGGGAGGGTGGTTTGGGGCAGAGATGAGTGGAATATGGGTTCGTAGAAAGTGTTATGGATAGGGGATTGGGATTCTTGTACAGAAATGTTAATTTTCTGATTTTTAGTTTGTTCGACGTAGCAGAAGCAGGTAGGTTTGACACCGGGATGAGTCGGAGTGAAGTTATTATTAGTGTAGCGTTAATTTGCGATAGTCTGGCATAGTGCAGTGTGATACCTTTTTATTAAAATTACTATTATTAGTGAGATATTAATTAGCAATAAATTAAGTTGCTTAGTTAAAAAAATTACCAGAAACTGCTTCACCTTTTAATGGAATATTTAGAATGTTCGAACTTGTAAGTGGTTAGAATTTTTTGAGTGTAAAGATTGTACCCGATTGTTCGTGTAATAAATGCATGCAAAGCATGGCTCGTAAACGAAGCATAATCCTGCAATCCATGCGGCAACCGTGAGGAACACGAAATCGGCAGATCAGCAGGGATTACAAGAGGATAGAGATATCGTTATCTCTTATCTGCGAGCACGTCGGGATCTCAGCATCAGCTATCGGCCGACGGAATTAAGAGAGCTCAAGTCGGCTAGATTAAATTAAAATCGGTCTGTATCGGGGACACTGCGCACTTCCCTTTATCGCGAGGCTGACCGATAACGCGAGTGCTCCTTATTGTTTGTGGAATTCGCGATCTCTAGTAGAACATCGATACCATTGTTTATCAAACCGTTGTTCAATCGATGCACTCGAACGATAAGCTTTTTTTCACCGTTCCCCTAGTATCTCTATTATTTTATAACAAAAGTCTCTTGAACAACTAATTTCTGCAATAATTATAAGCGTTGCAATCACGTCACAAAGTATAACTGAAAAATTCAAAATTACTTTGTCTTAACCCTAGATAATTAAACATTCGTCTAATAGACCATCGACCCCTGTCAGTTTCACGAATTCAAATCTACCAAAATTGCAAACGCTAATTTTTTACCACTCTTCTATCTTCTAATTAAAGTATTATATTACTTTCTTAAAATTACGTTAATTTGTTTCAAATAAATAAGGGAAATACAAAAATATACATGTTTTTAATTCGTAGTCTATGAGTCGAATGATCATTTACAGAGTAACCCTAATTTAAGTTTAATTATCTACAATTAAACTTAACCACATATTTCGCTAAATTACCAAGAAAATAAATAAAGTAAAGAGTGTACTATCGTAAGATTAATTATACAAAACTTGAGAAACAATTTGAGAAAACAAATCATACCTCTGGTTACCCGTGACTTTATCTTGTACATGCACACGAGCGAGAAAAAGCGAAACGATGGGCACAAGGTGTTAATTAAAAAAGAACAAACAACGGAACCGAAATTCAACAAGGGAGGAGTGGAAGGCCCTGTGTGTTCGAGGAGGCTTGTTTACGGGCGAATGAAAATTACACGACGGTACCAGCCACCCCTTGGTTCGACGCGTCCATTCATTAACACTTCATATCCCGTTGCGACGTGCTGGTAACGAGCCTGTCATAATTACCGCGCTAACTTTATTACTGCGGATACACGCTCTCCTTGCCCGGGCTATGATACCCCCGTGCGTCATAGGGCAAATCGAGCGCGCACCCCTCGTTCCACGAGGAAACACCAGCCCCCCGCGGCGTTGAATTTAGAACTCTCACCGATTTGAGTGTTTCTTGGACGAGCCTTTGTTTGTTGGGCCGTTGGAAAATAGGCTGGGTAAAAGAAATTAAAGCGAACGATAAAAATGTTAGAATAGCGTACGAGTAACGGTTGAAAATTGAAAATTTTACTTATTAATTTGATAATAGAATTCTTTAGTCATTTTAATGTTTAACACGATCCTTTACTGTGATTTCAATGTTTTCGTGACATTTTATTTTATTTTATTTACAGGCAGATGCTCGTTGCAAGGTAAACATAAAAACCGAGAAGAGTGAACAAAGTAACAGCGAGTATGTATGCTTCGACTTTTTGATAGAAAGTAGAAGTAATTAAAAAGAAAAGACAGATATAACGTATATACAGATATATCATAATACTTCAGATTAGAAAAGCAGAAGGGTGTCCTGAATATAAGAGGCAATTTAGTGTGTCTAGATGATGCATTGAAATTAATGCACGAGGTGATCTCCGGATTGTTCGCTAGTCCATAAATTGATTTGTAAAGGAAGTGTAGGTCAGCAACATTTCTTCTGAGCTCTAAAGATTTGATATCATAACAATATTATTGTAATCGATGAAATTTTAAGTCAGCACAAGAACCAGCAGAGCACGCAGAATCTTTATTACAAAACCAAATGACTCGTCAAGCTTTTCTCACCCTAGATAAAAAGAAAAATCATTGCACCAATAACAGGCGCAGGCACGCGAGAGTATGTAACTTGCTCATGAATTAATTTGTAAAGGAAACATAACTCAGCAATGGTTCTTAATGTTATAACAATAAAGATTCTGCGTGCTCTGCTGGCTTTTGTGCTGACTTAAAATTTAATCGATTACAATAATATTGTTATAACATTAAGAACCATTGCTGAGTTATGTTTCCTTTACAAATTAATTTATGGGTAACTTGAGTGTGTAACTTGCTCATGAATTAATTTGCAAAGGAAACATAACTCAGCAATGGTTCTTAATATTATAACAATATTATTGTAATCGATTAAATTCCAGTTCAGCAGAAAAACCAGCAGAGCACGCAGAATCTTTATTACAAAACCAAATGACTCGTCAAGCTTTTCACACCCTAGGTAAAAAGAAAAATCATCGCACCAATAACACGCGCAGGCACGCGAGAGTATGTAACTTGCTCATAAATTAATTTGTAAAGGAAACATAACTCAGCAATGGTTCTTGATATTATAACAATAAAGATTCTGCGTGCTCTGCTGGCTTTTGTGCTGACTTAAAATTTAATCGATTACAATAATATTGTTATAACATTAAGAACCATTGCTGAGTTATGTTTCCTTTACAAATTAATTTATGGGTAACTTGAGTGTGTAACTTGCTCATGAATTAATTTGCAAAGGAAACATAACTCAGCAATGGTTCTTAATATTATAACAATATTATTGTAATCGATTAAATTCCAGTTCAGCAGAAAAACCAGCAGAGCACGCAGAATCTTTATTACAAAACCAAATGACTCGTCAAGCTTTTCACACCCCAGGTAAAAAGAAAAATCATCGCACCAATAACAGGCGCAGGCACGCGAGAGTATGTAACTCGCGCGAACAACGATACGGAACCGGCGTTCGCCTCAAAAAAGCTGCTTATTAGCCGGGTATCTCTTGATCTCGAAGAGGGCAATTTACGGGGATCCAAAAGCATTCTAATTCTAATCCGAACGAAATCGCGCTTGCTCGCGCATTGGCCACCGTTCGCACGCACCCTTCCGCCACCGATGGCTAATTACATTTATTTAATATTTACGACGATACGATCAGTGAGTCAGGTTGAATGAAACGGCAGATCGAGCACAGTGCACAGTCATTCTGCGATCGAACGCTTTCCTCGGCCGCCGGCGATTCCGCCTTTTCCTTTCCACGCCTCGCGACACCCTCTGATTATACGTTTCCACCTTCGATTTCGTTTCTCCTTTCAGATATTTCGCGATAATGGGGAAATTAATTTCATTTTTCCAGTGATGGTTTACGGGGGATCGTGGAAAACGATGTTGAAGTTCCTACATGTATTCGTTTATAGAACAATTTTATTATAATAATTTATGATGTAATTTATTTTTGCTTAGACAGTGCAAAATTTTTCATTACAATTTCGACTGATTTCATTTGGAACACAGATAGAGTCTGAGTCTAATTGTTAGAATCATCTTTACATATTTTCTTTAAAAAGATGTTGGTTTAAGGTTTAATCATTATTCATGTACCAACATCTCTTCATGTACTAACTGTCACCGAATTGTTTTGCCATCCATATTCTCTAACCGAAATCTGCAACACAAAAACCACCACCACGCGCTTCTTTCTGGAACTTACCAGGCCACTTTTCTGTTTTCCACAATTCGCAACATCTTTCTTCAGCGCAGATGTCCCATTTTCCGAAACGGTCACCGAATCTGTCATCGGGGATCGAAATTCGGCGCATAACTATCGGATTGCACAGGGCCGGGGATTGAAATCACGCACGGGGGTGCGAATGGCATCGATCGATCTTCCGGCCCGAATTTTCCATAATTCCGGCCATTTTCGAAATGGCGGCCCCGGCTTTTTGTATGCCGCTCGCACGGAATCGTAGCAAGGGACATGGGAAAGCCCGCACAATGGAGTCATCGATCATTCGGTATGAGAGTTCCTCGATTGCTCTAACCTCTGCGCTGCTACTCGTCGGCCCTGGCCTATGAACGCGGACGCAATCGAGTGTATTTACCGAATACGTACCTACTTCGACGAATGCACGAGTTTTAATCTGCGAGTCCACAAGTTTTACGCGTCTGTGCAAGCGTCTTTGGTTTGTTTGGCTGTCGAAATAAATAGGAAGCAAGGGATGCAGAAATTTCATTTTATCAGTTTTTGTGCTGCATATCACAGTCTTAACCCTTTAAACCTACATCTTTTTAAAGAAAATATCTAAACATAATTTTGACAATTAGACTCAGGCTGTGTTCTAAATGAATTCAACCGAAATTATTATATAATGGAAAATGTTGCACTGCCTAAATAAAAAGAAATTATATCATGCTTTGTTTTCTTTGGCTGTCGAAATAAATAGGAAGCAAGAGATACAGAAATTTCATTTTATCAGTTTTTGTGCTGTATATCACAGTCTTAACCCTTTAAACGTACATCTTTTTAAAGAAAATATCTAAACATAATTTTGACAATTAGACTCAGGCTACGTTCTAAATGAATTCAACCGAAATTATTATATAATGGAAAATGTTGCACTGCCTAAATAAAAAGAAATTATATCATGCTTTGTTTTCTTTGGCTGTCGAAATAAATAGGAAGCAAGAGATACAGAAATTTCATTTTATCAGTTTTTGTGCTGTATATCACAGTCTTAACCCTTTAAACGTACATCTTTTTAAAGAAAATATCTAAACATAATTTTGACAATTAGACTCAGGCTACGTTCTAAATGAATTCAACCGAAATTATTATATAATGGAAAATGTTGCACTGCCTAAATAAAAAGAAATTATATCATGCTTTGTTTCCTTTGTCTGTCGAAATAAACAGAATGAAGAAAGCAAGGGATGCAGAATCTTCGTTTTATCAGTTTTTGTACTGGTTATTACAATTTTAACCTTTTAAACTTACAACCTTTTAAAAAAAATATATAAAAATGATTCTAAGAATTAGATTCAGATTCTAACTGTATTCCAAATGAAATCAGCCGAAATTGTAATGGAAAATTTTGCACCGTTTAAATAAAAGAAATTATATCATAAATTATTATAATAAAATTGTTCTATAAATGAATATATCTAGGAACTTCAACATCGTTTTCCACGATCCCCCGTAAACCAGCACATTTTCAGCTTTACGTTTTAATTTCTTAAATTTTCTATTCTTCTGCAAGTGGATCTATCATTTTGTGTACGGTTAAAAAAAAATGAGTAAAACCACAAAAATGTTTACCGTGCAAGAATGAGAAGCCGTACTAAAAATAAATTTTACACCAATGTTTCCCAGCGTTTTTATGAAATATTGAGATAAGTTTCAGTCAAACAAACTATACAGTATCGAAGTTAAGAACGAAAACGCAAACGGATCCATCTTTTTGTTACGCACTGTATATAATCCAGGAGCAACGTTCAACAGGCACGTTTGCGAGGTTCACGCGTAAAACGCGAGGCAAGTAACGGGTCTGGCTTCGAGGCATCCCTTCGAAGTTTAAGATGCAGGCGGAGCAGGAAGGGGCACGAGGTTTCCGTTCCTCGAGGGAGCCACCTTCTCGTCGAAATTCCGCCCATCGTGCTTTCGCTCCTTTTATTTCACGCGGCTTCCCGACTTCTGCCCTCAACCCGGCCAGAATAGAGACGATCGACCGAATAATGGCCCGGCTATCTCGCCTTTATGAAGATGAACTCCTCTCGCAGAATGGCAGCGTTTTTCTTGTCTGAATGGACAGCTGTCTGTCCATCGGCAACCACCCGCCGGATTGTTGTGACTGGATGTTTGACTGACAAGAGGATCGACGTTGAAGACGATCCTCTAAACGTGACGCTAGAAACGAAACGTCTTGTTGCGAGCAAGAAGCCAGGGTTTTGAAGAATTCCTGTTTGGAAAGAATGGACTGTTTGGGTGCTGGCTGCTCGTCCACTGCGGTTTCGGGGGAGATAAGTGTGTGTATAATAGGTGTGTAATTGACATTAAACCTGGGAAAAAGTGTTTGGTCAATATTTGGAAGCACCATGGTACAGAGGAAAAAGGAATAGAATGAAAGGGGATGCGTAGGTCAAGTTGAATTCTTATTTTAGTTTCTTAAGGAGGACGAAGGTCATCTTTACTAAAAAGTACACCGACTAACAAAAATACTACAGAAACTTCCACGTAGAAGTGATCTTTTCTCCTATTCGAAATCCACCTTTGTGTACCTACTGACATCCCTCACGAACCTTTACTGTTAGATAAAACAAATATATTTCATCCACCTCTCAGAAATCGCCTTTTCAACTCTCACACATTATCCTATACATACTGTAACGTTCATTGCATCGCGTAGTATTCACAAATAAAAAGAAAACGGATCAATTTCGACTCAAAAATTTATCTTCTACTACTCAAACCTTATCTGGTCTACCATCCCAAAACCAAGAAAAATTTTACAAAAAAGAAATTCGAAATTCGAAGTGGCAAGTTCGACGTGTCTTCCGAAACTTTGCCACGGTTCCATCTTCACGGTGTGGGACTTGGCCGAAATAAAAGAAGAGGACAAGAGATGTTGTTGGTCACAAATAGAAAGAAAATGGATCAATCTCCACTCAAAAATTTATCTTCTGCTACTCAAACCTTATCTGGTGTGCCATCCCAAAGCTAAGAAGAATTTAACAGAGAAAAAATTCGAGGCACAAAGTGGCAAGTTCGACGTGTCTTCCGAAACTTTGCCACGGTTCCAACTTCACGGTGTGGGACTTGGCCGAGGTGGAAGAAGAGGACGGGAGATGTTGTTGGTCACAGATAAAAGGGAACTGCAGCAAGACGACTGCGGCTTAGCATGACAATGCAGGTGCCTCATCCCACGTCAAAACGCAGCGTGGCGCCAGGACGAGATAGGTACCAGACCGATCGACTGGTTTGTAATTGTTTAAGAGGATTAGCCGGGGCGAAGTTTACGCGTGTCCAGGTACGGGAGGGAGGGAAGGCGGGGAAACCCGGTCGCTGATATTTATCCCGACATTAGACTCGGCTAAACTCGAATTTAACCGTCTGATCCCGAGAAAATTCCATTAAAAGTCGCTTGGTGCCGTTTAGACGGCGAATCACACGCCTCATCGAACAACAATCGCCTTTTCAAGGCGAAATCTCGTGCCACCTCGCTTTGCCGAACAGCGAGAGCCGTGGGAAGAACCTGTGCCACGTCCGGATCGAAGTTAGGTTGTTAAAATGAATTCTTTTTTAATACTGATACAATTTTCCTTTTATACCGATACAATTACGACTCTTTACTTGGTAAAAATTTTTTAAGAGCGAGATCGAAATTTATTAATTAAACCTTGAAACTGTATATAAAATGCGGGAAATCTTCTGCAAAATCATTTTTTTATCAGATTTTTCTAGAAATAAAAATATTTAGTGGCAGACAGAGGACAGGTATGCAAAGAATCAAGTTATCTCTCTGTTAGTCGCAAATCATGATAATCTTACAAAGACGAAAATGCTACAAGAGGTCACAAATATTCCAAATTAGAAATGTTCATTTAGAAAAAGAATAAACATCAATTAACGAACAAAACATCTATCCTCGGGTTAAAAACACCGGTTAACGAGTATCGACGAGCAAGAGGAGCGAGACGGACCGATGTACAAGGGCGTTCAGGTGAAAAAGATCGGCCGACAGTGAGAATCAGAACTATGAGACGTCGGGGAAGTTCGATCAAGATGAAGATTTCCTGATCTGATGCACAGGACAGAACGGATGTCGCGGGTGGCCGCAGGTGGCGCCCTCGATATAAGCTCTTCTGACTGAACCGCTGATACGGGACCGCTCTCCTAAAACTTTCACGGCGGAATGTGTCATCCTGTCACTGAACCCACATGGGGTACGAGACGTCCCATGGGCCCGTCACGCGCGTCCCTCTAACCGAACTCCTCTTTCTCTTTCTCTCTTCTCCTCTTCTGTAGGTTCCTCCAGACCTGGTCCTCGGAAGGTAACAGCCGATCCATGAGCTGCCATTACGTAATATCGAAAAATACCATCAAAAACGTTTGAGTGTAACTAACAAATATCTTTAATGCTTAAAGCAAAAAATCCCTAGATACCAAATTCGGTCGTTCGAAAAAATGCCATCAAAAACGTTTGCGCGTAGGTAACAAATATCTTGAACGCGCAAAGCGAAAAATCCCTAGATACCAAATTCAGTCGTTCGAGAAAAATTTGTTATCGGAGAGTACCTACTCATTAAGAACACGTAATCGGGTGCTAGTCCCGTTCGCGGGAGAGAAAGTCCCTAGGTACCAAGGCAACCGGAAAATTTCCCTAGACCAAAACTAACGCATCACGGAGGGAACAGTTCCAAGCTGAGGATTTCCAAATCGGATCAAGATCACCGGGACCCCGCCCAGACGGTTCCCCAGGCACGAGCAACTTTCACGACGTACAGATCTCGCGGTCCGTAATTAACCCATCAGCCGTCAGACGTTAATGAAAGTGCAGAAGACGTCGGTGTGTCCTGTCGAGGACAGGTGGGACACGCGCGTGTACACAGGAGAGGGATCCCGGTCGAAAGGAAAAAGAACGAAGGAGAAGAAAGGAGAGGAAAACGGGAGGAGAAGCGACTCGTGAGAGAAAAAGAGCGATGCTGGGGTTAACGGCGGGGAAGGGAACACCGGCTACAGGAGGCGAGGCCCCGGTTATCCTGGAAGGTGGGCACCGAGATATAATACCCGACTACCTCTACCGGCCGCGATAAGTGTCAACTGCAGCGTGCCAGATAAAAAGAACGTAGGAAAAATAAAATTTAGCTCGGGTGATCCATCATGAGGCTACGAACGCTGGACGCGCAGGCTCGACGGGGATTGGCTGGCTCCGCCCAGGGACGCTCACGTGACCGGAGCGCGGGACACGCCCAGTTTCGAGAAGGCAGCACCCTTCTACTACACCCAACCGTGTATACGTACCACCACGCGTCCGCTGGAGAACAGAGTGGGATAGAGAACGAGGAAGGGAGATAAAGAGAGAGATAGAGAGAGCGAGAGGGAGAAAGAGAGAAGGAACGGGTTAAGAGAGGAAGAGAGAGGCAGAAGCTGGACACACCAGACCCCTGTGCGGCTCGCGGTCTCACCTGCGTGCAGCCTTCGACCGTGCCGCCTTCCGTCAGACCAGTCCACCTAGCCAGTCCACTTCAGCGACCCTCGTCGACCGGATCGACGACTACGCGTCCGCTCTTTTCACGACACTCGCGCGAACCACGACGCGTTCCCGCGTCCACTGGCGTGTCGCGGATCTGCCTCGGGATCTCTCGCGTGTTTGCATAGGATATTTCCGTGAACACAGGGATTCGTTGCACGATCAACGTTGAAGTTGCCATGGGAATGCACGAGGTAGGGGAAAAGGTTCGAAGAGTTAATTAGTGTCCTGGAGCAAATGGAGTACTGTCTATAGTGGTATCGTATGGAACTCTTGACAGAGAAGTGTGCCAAGTTGTGATATCTGTGTTACGATCATTCCAAGCTTCTATCTAAGCTTTCTATCGACCTCTATAGAGGACCGATTATTAAATATCGTTCAGGCGAGTGTGTAAAGACTAACAGTGGCAGCGGTCCATCGCGATGTAAATCGTCTCGATCCTCTTCACAAGCTACTCCTTCCCCTCCGCTACCTTGAAGAGCGCGCTCAGCGAGCGAAGGACACGCTGAAGGACACGCTGGTGGTATAGCCCGGCAGCAGCTGGCCGATTGATGTATTCGCCTCACCGCCACGAGGATGATGATGATGGACATGGGCATGTACGGAACTTACGGCAAGCCTGACTCATACCCCAACTACGTGTGTACGGGTCAAGGGAATCATCATCATCATCACCATCATCATCAGCCCGTGTCCGTCGGTGGACACGTGCCCGTCCCGGCCTCGCCGGAACTCGCTCCGGCACACTACTTCCCTCAGACCGCGGTCTCGCCTTACTCGTCCTCCTCCTCTGAGAGCTTCCTCGCCGCGGAATCCGCTGCGTCCTCCGGGACGCCTCCCCAGGGTTTCTACTCGCCGACGGCTGGTGTCCTCCACGAGGATGGTACCACGACCGCGATCATCTCCTCGGAGAATGGATTGAGTTACACCAACCTGGACTACGCGTCCTCCACCTCGTCCTCGTACACCAGCCAGCAGCACCAGCACGCGAACGGGTCCCATGGACCCATGGACCCTCACCAAAGTTACCACGTCCAGCAGGCTGCCTACAGGGACGACCATCACCATCACCATCATCCTGCTCCTCCCACGGGAAACGGTCTTCATCAGGGCTCGATGGTGGCCGCTGGCCACTCAAGAACGGAGCATGAACAGCAGCAGCAGCAGCAGCAACAACAACAACTGCACCATCAGTCTTCTAGTCATCACCATCACCACCATCATCATCACGAGACGGACTACCAGCTCCCGGTCGCCGGCACCACCAACTATCTTCATCAATTGCCCGCAACGGAAGACACGTTGCACTATCACCCTCAGATCCGACAGAACGATTACCCGGGACATTCTGCTGGTCACTACAAGGAGGAGAACCCGGATCCAACGGGATATCACGTGTTGCAGCAGCCAGGGCATCCCCAACACCCGCACCAGCACGGCCACGGACACCATCATCAGCAGCATCCCCATGGGCACCACCCTCCCCCGCAGCAACAACAGCAACAGCAGCCTCAGCCCCACGTGCCCACGTATAAGTGGATGCAGGTGAAGAGGAACGTGCCCAAACCCATCGGTACGTACACGTTCGATGATTTATACGGAGTTCCGGCGAGAGGTTCGGTTAAAGTGAAATTAGTATGTATTCGACGGAGGTGATCCGGTAGCCGCTCGTTAGCCTCTGTTTATCGGTCGACGAGCATTTTAGAATAGGCCAGCGGAGAGAATCGTGCCTGCCCACTCTCTCGATCGCTATCTACCAGGGAATTAATGGTCGATCGGGAAGCCGGTCGAAAAGAGCTACCTTCGAGTGAAGCAAGGGATACCTTGGATCGATGACTTTATTTGGGCTCTTGGTGATTAATGTGGACAACGGAAAATGGGTTAGCTTTTCGGGTGGGTACTTCATCCATGTGGTTCGTTGACTTTAATCGGGAAATTTGAATAATTGCAATTCAATTAAGGATTTTAGGAACATTGCAAGCCTAAACTCGCGATACTCGTAAAATAACTAACTCTGGACTTTGTCTGGAAATATTAAACTTCAGTTGTTACCAAAATTAACCCTCTATAACGAACGTTTCAATTGCTTATGACTATGGATCACGATTATGACTATGGTTCACTTTCATCTAAAAGTTAAAAACCAATAATTGACGTGCGTATGCAGTTTAGCTGACGAAAAAAATTAAACAGAAGTCAATAGGGAAACTGGTTTTCTCTGTTTCGTAACACTTTTTGCACCGTTCTTTCACCGTTAGTCAGCACGGGTTCTTGGAAGAACAATTTGTAGCGCTTAAGTGTCGCGACACGACCCAATTGCCGCTCGTTGACGGCACTTTACATAAGTTCATGCATCTCGAATGGCCGCCGCGCGCCGTGGACAGATCGGTGGCGTTGAAATTGTCGTGGCCCACTCTCGAATTGATATCTAAAGAGGTTTACGCCTGGGTGGTGGATTCAATTAAGATTGACGGGCAACCGAAATGTGACGTATTTTGTTGGCCGACGACCTAGTGCCTTTGTAAACGCAAACTACACGTAACGAGATTAATAAAACGTGACACGTAATTCCGGTTCGACAGACATCGGTGATCTTGCACGTGTCCCCCTCTTCGATGATCCCGATCATTCGTAACTTTTTTTGCTAACTCCCGTTATACTTTGATTTATTATTAGCATTTATCATTAACTCGAGAAATTTTCTTCCACGTTTCCCGTCAATATCAACTTGTATTAATTGAATGTACATAAGAATTAATCAAGAATGATTCGAGATAAATATACCAATTTATTGTAGGGTATCGAGTTTTCTGAGAAGGAGATTACTTTTAACAGGTGATCGAGATTTTTATTTATGATTGCTTTCTTTTGGAATTTAGAATGAAATTTTGCATAGTTAGAGTAGCTAAGGAGATGTATCTTAAATTAACGAAAATCGAAGCTTCTACGTAAAAAATTTTCAAAGCCTCTTTCACGATAATCTAATACCTCAGAAAATAATCTCAATTCACCCCCAACGTACTTCAATTCATCATTCTCCCTATTTCATGCTCGAAGATTCTGCGCTAAAAAGTATTTAAAGTTATCAAAAACAATAAATACTACAGTCCAAACAATCTCCGATCATTCTTCAATTTCCCATCGTTAGAATCCCGTTTTTCCTACCGTTTCTCGAAACTCGAAGACTGTACCCAAAAACCGTCCAAAAACATTTCCACCGTGCGCCGCCAATAAAACGGATAACAATCGTGGACAGTGAAACAAGTAATAATCGATAAGGATACGATTATCGGGTCTCGAAATCAAAACAAGCGTTGCTCGACGATGATTTGCAACATCGGGCGGGCACTTCAGATATCAGCTTCTGCGTACCAAATTAAAGAGCTCGGGCTGATAATCGGAAGGCGGCTCGAACCTGCAATTATCTCGACCGAAAATCACCGAGATACCGGTATCGTTCATAGAACAGGGTACGGTAGCGCTCGGTAAAGAAATAGAGAGTATAAGAGGTACAGCAAACACAAACACGTGTTCGGCGTTCAAACAGTGTTCCCCTGTAAGAAAAGAAACGCGTACAAAGGCGTCGGTGAAGTCCAGGTACGAATCAAGATTCGATGTAACAACTGATAACGAGGTTCCTCGTTGGATGGAAGGGAAATTTATCGGTGCTCATACGGACCCGGGGTGAGTTATTTAGCCGGTGTTTACGCCTATGCGACAGTCGTAAACGAGCCCGATAAGATTATGCACACGAAAGCAGCGAGCAACAGAAGATACCCGGAGCTTTTACGAGAATATCGCAGCCCGACGAGGACCATAAATCAACCGTTTGCGAACCGCTCGTCGCCTATCTCGCTCGCCTACAAACCACTCTCGATTATTTCATCGAGACGGGCCTACGGTCGATTCCGATTCGAGGTGTCGAGGTTTGAGGACTTCATCGAAACTTCGATGCTGGCGCGATTCTTTCGCAGAATTTACGGGAGAAAATTGTGCAAATGAAACAGATTAACCTTTATGACTCCGAGTGTACCTCTCAAGCATTACCAATATAATTAATAATATTTTAGGATTGTAAGGAAAATTATATTACTTTTTAAATGAATGAATATTGTTTTGTGATGGAATATTAAGGAAAAATAAGACAAAGGCAAACTCCAGTATTATAACGAGAACAAAAATTATATTAGCTTAGACGAATGATGTGAAACGAATGAACAAAAAGATAACGGTGACAAACGATAGCACCAAAAAGAAAAGAAATGAGAACACGAGCATACCACACGCAATCCATGAAATGAAAAACGCAGTCTCAATGTCACTCATAGATGCCGCAATTATACAATTTTATTTTTATTAATTTTCAACATTTTGAATGAATATAATATTATTATTTACACGTCATTGTAGCACTTAAAGTGTGACACTTAAATGTTTGCAAGTCAAAATATGACGAGAATAAGTTGGTCGATATTCACAGTTAAAAGTAGGAGCGTTAAATAAGGGTTAAAATCGTTAATTTGATGGAGAAATTTATGCATAGGTGCACACGATTTCCGAAAGTAGGGGAAACCAATCCTGAAAGTAATGAGAGCATGTAGCTATGCGAAAACGAAGCGATATATTGCGACGATTGTATATTTTGAAAGAATTTTTGGAATAATCAGAAGTCAAAGGTCGATAAAGATCAATCTGTATTAGAGAAATAAGCACGAGATTAAATTATATTAGATAACTTTGTTATTAGAAGAGTTAATCCTTATAACTCCTCTTTTCGATCTTTAAACGATAGCTTTGATAGTACTTGTTTGAATAAAAGTAAGTGAGAAGTGGAAGAAATTAGTACAGTTTAACAACCAAGGGTGGCTTTTCAAGTGGTGCAAAGGGTAAACATGATTTTCACGTATTTTACAGCCGAATTAATCAATTAAAATACGATGGTGCTAATTATTCTGTTTGTCACCCCCTTAATAGCAGAGGGTGAAACTAAGGGTAAATCAAAAGTTACAAACGTAACAGCTCAAACAATGCTAATCGAAAGCATCGTTTCTTTTACGAAAGAATGGTATTTATTTTTATTTTCAATTCTGTTTCATACATCAGATTTATTTATTTATTTATTTATTTTTACGGGATTAACCCATTATAGAATTACAAGGAAATTATTACAGTGAGGTATGAAAATATAATGAATGATAACAGAGAAAGTAACAATATACAAATGGAAGAAAAGTGTGTAAAGATAAGAAAATTTTACGGGGAAACCCGGTGTGATAGCTATTTTATAGAGTGAAGAGATTTGCTGAATAGACTTAAGGTATATCTATCTTAGAAGTGCAGTTAAAAAAATAATCAGCGTCTCCTTCGCTCTTTAATACAATTAATCCCGCCGGATTATTTGTTTACAAATACGAAGGAACTGATACAGACAGAAACAAACATTCCTGCTTGCAAACACGATTTATCGATGGTAGTCACGGAAGATATTGAAAAGCCCCCCCGATAAGATTCGCGTTTAAGTACGAAATTCTTGCACTCGAGTTATCTGATTATTTCGAGAGAGAGACACTGCGACGATAATCGATATCGTGTCCGTTAAGCTTTAATTAAAAAGCGATACATTTTCGTAGTACACGTACGAAGTCATTCTTAAAATAAGAAAAAAAAAAAAAGAGTGGAAATAATCCGTCGAAGATATCAAGCATCCGAATACTAATCCTTTGAAAAGCGAAATTTATCGAATTCGGGAAAAAAATAATAATTCTTTCAGTTTACAATTTAGTAATATTTTAATTAAAATTTTAAATTTTAAGTTTATTTTTAGTTTAAAATTTAGTAATATTCATAAATTTATTACAACTTCCATTTACATCTACGAATACTAACAAATTTTTAGAACATTTATTCCTGGAAACTTTCCCCACACTTTGTACGATTATACCTGTGTTAATTAATCCATTAATCCGATAATTAATCCAATTAATGTGTCATTAATCCATTCAAGACTGCGAATTTTTTCGAACAAGGTCGCCAGTATCCAAATTTAAAAAAAAAAGAATTTTTTAAAACTTAATTAAAAAATACTTTTATTGGGACGAATATTTTACTCAGAATGACTGAAAATTGCTCATCATTACTATTGCACACCGGTGCAAACGGGTTAAAAGAAAGAAAAGAAAGATAAAATATATCGATGTACAAATATCCCTCGAAAGGTTCACAAAAATAAAGTTATTGAAAACGTTTAACAGGATAGAGTTGAAAGTCATAACGCAGAAGTTGCACAGAACAAGTACACGCACGATAATCTCTGACGAATTACGCAAAACGGCAATTGAATGTGACAGACGAAGAATTTATCTCGGACAGATCGAGTCGAAAAGCGTACGCGCGATCGGGATCGCTAACACGCCCACCGATTTGCATAAACGCGCGTAACGGCAATGGTAGGAACGAAAATGATGGAAGACGAAGAAAAGAGACGAAAAAAAAATAAAACAAGAAGCTAATTTCGTCCGGCGTAGCACGGAGATATAGACGCTAGTCCAGTTGTCAAACTATTAAAAACTTCATGAATAAGCAACGCGGCGACGCGACGCTCGTTATCGCGTCTCGATCAATCGAATTCCGAACCGATTTCAAACCGATTTCCACGCCCAGATCGACCAGTCGCGAACGCATAAAGGCATTTTCCACCGGTTTCGTATTACATAAACGGGAATATGGAGCAAGGAAATCCGATTTTAACGACCAGTTAATTGACCAATTAATACCGTTGGATCTATCATTTCTTTTTTTTTTTTTTTTTTTTTTATTATTAAAACGAAGGTACGCGATGAAGGTTCGTAGGAATTGGAGCAGCACTTCGAGCGGCGTTTTGTTACACAATTTGTGCCTACTAAATAAATCCAGATTGGTTACAATGTTGCCCTCGTTTCACGCGCCACCGATAGAATATTTTTCGATCCAATAGTATCTGAATTATCTTGAATTTATCTCCCTCTTTCAAGCGAACGGTGAGCCAACGCTCGAAAGTTCAGATACACCTCCAAGATTTCTATTTTATTCAACTGCAAAATGTAGAGCCTAACGTTACAGATCATATTTTGGGATTGCAAGTATACTGTGATACGAAGTTAAGAAAACCTTCTGGGCAAGCACGTGTACCTGAACTTTCAGCACTGTTGTACACACAATCTTCCATCAACAAGTTCCTAGGTACCTCTTAAAATACCTATTACATCACCAAAGAGTCCAATCACCTAATTACTTCCTCGACTTCGCCACGTATTACCTCGTCAACCCCCTTTGCTTCCTCTCGATCAACAAACAAACGCACCGTGCAAACTCCAACCAATCAAAAAACGCAAAAAAGTCACCCCGAAACCACCTCTTTGCAAGAAATTCTCCTTAACGCGCGAGAAGTTGGTGAGAGTGAATCGAAAATTGAAAGGAAGGTGTAAAAAGCGACGACAGAGGCAAGACGAATCGGGAACGAGCTCGAGGCGTTCCCTCGTCTGGTAATTTGCTTAATTGTTTTTTATTAATTATGTTATTAGTAATTAAATTGTTAATTAATTTAATTAACACTTGGTCAACCGAATGGGAAGATCTCCCATTCTTTCCTCTGCCAATGATTTTATTTACTTCTGTTATTACTTAGTCTTGAACTACCGTTGCTCACAGTTCTTCAAATGCACTTTCTATTTTTCCAAAGTACAATTTTTAATATAATATTGTCACATTAAGTTAGTGTTACAATAGGGAGGAAGCTTTTAGGGAGGATTTTTTAATTGTAAGCTATTTTAACACTTAGCCGACCGAATGGGGAGATCTCCCATTGATTTTATTTACTTCTGTTATTAGTTAATCTTGAACTACCGTTGTTCACAGTTCTTCAAATGCACTTTCTATTTTTCCAAAGTACAATTTTTAATATAATATTGTCACATTAAGTTAGTGTTAAAATAGGGAGGAAGCTTTTAGGAAGAATGTTTTAATCGTAAGCTATTTTAACACTTAGCCGACCGAATGGGAAGATCTCCCATTGATTTCTTTTTCTTCCGTTATTACTTAGTCTTGAACTAGTATTATTCACAGTTCGTCAAATGCATTTCCTGCTCTTTCAAAATTACAATTTTTAATAAATTCAGCACCAGTTCAGGATTAATTAATAACAAAAGCAAATAGAATCAATGGCAGCTCTGTGTCGAGGAGAAAATGAGAGATCTCCCCATTCGGTCGGCTAAGTGTTAACAGCGAGCAGGGTCGGAGGCAATCTTCTGGTGTCGGTGGTAGCTAAGCGTGGCTCGTTGAACGGAGCTTGTCAGGATTACCAGCGTTTCGCTTAATAGCTCATTATAATCGAATTAATAACGCCGGCCGAGAAGTCGCCGGGGGTGACGCTTATTACGCCGGGACATGCAAACGAAACGGCTGCCAACCCTTTCCCCGTTCAACCCTTTCGCCCTCTATGACACGAGTTTCCTGTTGCAGGCGCTCCTTATCCGCGATTTCCACGCGGGAATAGAATCTAAACGATCTCCGGTCGGAACAACGACTGTAGATCGCGATACGTACCTGTGACTGTGATCGACGTTATCGACGAATGCCTCGTGACGATTGAAACGATACACGGTATCGGTATCTTTCAATTTTTGGTGCCCAATTCGCGTTCGTCTGTGTACAAGATTTTCTGGATTACTCGGGGAATTACGGCGTTGTTTTTTTTCTCTCGAATTCGCACGAATGGTAGATTTTCCAGATTATTTGTGGAATTACGAAAATATTCATTTTCTCAAAAATAACTCGCGTTGGTCTCATTTTTAGTGTTAATCAATTAATCGAGTTTGCGCGAGTGGTGGATTCTTGGAATCTTTAACGTTCGGTTTTGCGGTAGATTCTTTAAATTATTATATCGTTCAAATTTTCTTCAGAAACAATTCATTGATACGTAATGCTGCAATGAGAGAAGGACATTGGAATTTTCCAGTATCACTGTTTTAATTAATAGTCAAATAACTACGAGCGACCGAAAGAAATTTTAAATAGCAAGCCAAAACAGAAATAAAAATTAATACTTAGCGAACAAAATGAAACTAAATAAAAGCTCTAGCTATATCCAAAACTTCGTTCAGGTTTCTATTATTATTCGGTATCTCTCACGAGTGGCTTCTCATTAAATGGAAGCTGCGCGACCCCTGAACAGTGGCAACCTCAATCGAAATAACAAGATGGGCGGGGCAGCGCGAAGGGAGGGGGGTATTTCGGGTGATTTTGGTTGGTGAAGTTTTTCGGTTGGCCAGGAGCGCACAATAGCTCTGCTTTTTCTCCCCGATGCCACCATAATGCGTTCCAGGGGGCCCACGGGGATCTCTATGGGGACGCCCGGTGTGGACCACCCTTCTTCACGAGGTCAGGAAAGGCGAGAGGAAAAAGGGCAGCTCGAAAGGGTGGGCGAGAGAAAAAGAGAGGGAACGAGCGTCACGAGGCTGTCAGCCCTCCCGATTTATCATATACCACTCGATTTCTTCTCTCTTGTAATCAATAGCGGGATTGGCCGGCACGTTGGGGGGGAAAAAGAGCGGAACAAATAAGCAACCCCCTATACGTGTACGAGGCAATCGTAATTTCGTGGAATTCTTCGAGTTGATTCGCGTTTCTTGGCGACGTATTTGCGTATTTTTATTGCTTAATAGTAGAATATACGTAAAGAAATTTGTATAAATTGTTGTCAGTGAAACGTATAAAATATTGTTGATCTTATAATAGTAATTGTTATAGCTATTGGTATAGTAATTGGCATAATAATTGGTATAATTATTGGTATAATAATTGTTACAATTATTGGTATAGTATTTGGTATAATAATTGGTATAGTTATTACTAACAGTACAATAACAGTACCGTAACCAAGATGCATGTAAATAAAAATTATTGATATAATAATTGTTATAATTATTGGTATAGTATTTGGTATAGTAATTGGTATAGTTATTACTAACAATACAATAACAATACCGTAACCAAGATGTATGTAACTAACAAAATCCGAACTCTAAAATATAATTATCTAAAATTATCTAAAACATATAGTAAATATAATTAATATTTTCTATGCTACCCTTTACAGTAGCAAATTATTTAAGATCCACAGAAATATTTTTCATATCTCGATTAGAGCAGAACGGTACGCCATTCTCAAAAAATGTTGCTTCTAGAAAGTAACGAAGAAATATCAGAGAGCACCATCTAATCGACCGCAAGATAAATCGATAAATACAAATTCCAAATGAATAAACATCGCTGAAGAAGGTTTGAAAGCATTCCACTGCGGCAGAAATCATAGTCAAAGAACAGAATTGTACTAGCGGACTGAAAATGAAATGCAACCGAATCGGTGTTTACGCCATTTCACCGGTTTTACGGCATATTTCGCGTTACCTATGAATACTACAAGCGGCCAGGTAGATTGCACGCTTTCGTCCGTCCACGTTCACGTTCCACCGTGTACACACGCTGCTTGCTTTACGACGTCACGTCACGTATCGAACCGGCCTCCGAATCGACTTTATCAATTGCCCGGCTGCTTTTCATCGTTCCCTTTCAGAATCGGAAAAAGCGTTATCGGCAACCTTGTCGTTTGTCGAGACGATTGGAACTTTTTTCGGGAGCTGGTTACCTTTTCTAGGGAAAACGAGCCGAGGGAGGATTTGATCGAACGTTTTGAGTAGATCAACTTGTTGATTTCGTTTTAGTGAAATTTAACATGCAGAAAGATCTTTTTTTTTATTGAAATGTAAAAGAGTAAACATTTACGTTTGAATCTATTTTTAGCTTATTCGAGGATTTTAATGTATAAGAAAACCATGATTGAATAATTGTATGATTTTTAGTCTAGTTTAGTTTTTAATTTATTTGTTTTTTTATTTTAATATGCAAGAAAACCATGATTGAAAAATTGTATGATTTTTAGTTTTTGGTTTAGTTAAAATTGTATGATTCTTAATTGATTTCTTTGAGTAATACTAGGTACATTGTTCAGCGATAGTTTCAATTTTTGTAAATCCATATCCAATTTTTCACGCTTGAAAAATCGAAATAGAATACTCGTGTCTGGTTCAGGGAAAGGCTAAGCAATGTACGAAAAAAGAACGAACAAACAGAAACGATAATAACATTCTTTAAAGCTTGTAAAGCAAACAGGATAGTAAAAACAGGGTCATAAACGGTGTTCACGATGAACGAAATCGCTTAACAGGATTGTGCTCGCGAGAAACAAAAGTGCAGAGATGATAAAAACGAAATAACATCTCGAGGTTACCGGCGACGAGTTTCCTGTGCGCAAACAGACCGGATTATCCGTGGATAAACTTACGATTAGAAGTGAGCAGGATGGAAGCGAGAAAAATTGGAGAACGCGTACGCTCTAAACGGAAGGCAAAATAGAAAGGATGAAGCGTGCGTGAACCAGGACTGAGGAAAAGAAAACAGGTAAACGGGGATGAGAAAGAAAACAGGAAGAGGTCTAACGTTAGCGCGAGCTTAAGCTGAATGGGACGAATGAAAACAAGCTTTAAAAATAAAGAATTAAGTTAAAAAACTGAATGAAGCTTTAATACAAGCTTGATATTGATATTAACACTTAGCCAACCGAATAGAGAAGTTTCTCATCCTTTCCTCTGCCATTAATTCTATTTACTTTAGTTATTAGTTAGTCTTGAACTAGCGTTGAATTTATTAAAAATTGGAAGAGCAGGAAATGCATTTGATTAATTATTCACAACACTAGTTCAATACTAACTAATAACAAAAGTAAATAGTATCAATGGCAGAGGATGAAACGGGAGACTTCCCCATTCGGTTGATTAATCGAATCACGCGTTAACTGGATACCCCAACTACCTCTACATTTCAATAACAAAACTACACACCTTTCAAACAATCTTCACATCAAAATTGTGTGCACCCCTCTGCGACAATTCCCTCCCAAGCTTCCAGTTCCTCCAAATCCTCAAATATCCGCGACAAGCAAGCAAAACCCGAGAAAATCCCAAGAAAGGGTAGCCTCACCCCAAAGTCACCTTGCATACCTAAACCAAAATCGCTGAAAATTAGTTGCAAGCCCTGCAACGATCTCACCCTGCACGGTGTTAGTAAGTGCTTGCATACGTGCTCGCGGCACGAAAAGTACGAAAGAAAGCAGGGCGAAGGAGTAAGAGCGAGGTGTTGTAGGTCGGTCGGTTTGCGAGCGTAGGTAGTACCGAACGACTGACCAAGCAAAAGCAAGCAAGCAAGCAGTCAGGCCAGCGTGTTGCGGCCCGGCTAGGGCCGTCGGCGAACGCGTGAGTGAGTGGCCGATATCTCGCGAGGGGATCAGAGGATCGTTCGCGTGTTTCCACCCGGGCTGCCACCCGCCGAACCTGGCAACCCCGGATCCCGCAAGTCCCGCAACAACCCTGCCGGCTGCCTAAGTAACTGACTACGCTCCCTCGTGCTCCTTCTCTCTCTTACTCTCTTTCTATATTTATTTCCCTTCCTCGCCTGGCCCCGTGTTGCTGCAACCCGCTGACAATCAACGACCGCCCTGTCCACGTGTCTCGCGCAACGGTGATTTTCATTTCCGCGGCACCTCACCGGCGATATATCGCGACGCGAGCTGCTACCAACTTGGCCAGGGCGCTTAAAAAAGCTTTGAACATTCGGGGTGGATGTTGTTAGTTTGGAAGAGACGAGAGGCAGGCGAAAGGGTTGGGGAAAGAGGGGGAGAAGAGGTGAGAAGAGTGCTTGAAGGGTGGAATTTTAGGCTGGTTACACCATGTACCGTGGGTAATAGGAAAGGAAGGGTTATATGTGGGTCTAGCTATGGTTATGCTTGCGTTTTTATTTTTTTGTTATTACGATGAAGAGGTCCTACTTTGCTTCGTACTTTCGTTGACTGGGGTGAAGAAGGTGGTTGATGTTAGGGTGTGAGCGAAAAGGTTTGTGGTGAAGAATTGAGGTAATGAACTGCGTTCGAAACGAGTTGAAGTTAAGTTAAGGAGAACTGAGTTTTAGTTACTTTTGTATGCTTTACTTTTGCATACTGATGTTTGAGAATTGAGTTAATCTATTTTAAGTCACGAAATATATTAATTTTAGGGGTACTGAATTTGAGAGTCGTACAGAGTATCGATTCGAAGAGAAACGTAATGAAATATAGGTGATCCTAAGGCGATCAAAGGATTGAAGTTAATTAAATTCATACACGGAATGAGGATCCGTGTGTTCTACCGTGCGACGATAAGCAGCATCGTAAATCGATTCGAGCGGAGCAAAAAAGACTAGGCAGCAGCAAGGCCAATAAAAATGTAACTCTTAATACGCCAAATCGACTGACCTCGGGGCCATAAATAAAGCTGACTGCACGCAATCGTTCGGTAACGCGGATCATGCTAAGAAATTTAGATTTTGGCCTTACTAAAAAGCAGACGGTTCTTGTTGAAAAGAAAAAGATACACGAAAGGAACGAAGCAGGAGTTCGTTGCTAAATTAACTCGTTCCTCTACAAGTATGATATTTTATTTCGATCTCTAAGCGTGATATTCCCATTGGCTCCAACAATGAAGCAAGCTGATGTTTTATTCGGATAATCGATAACGATTAATTTTGAATAATTATTCAAATAGATAAATTTAGTTCGCCTAGATCTGCTTTTTATAGAACACTATGACTTAGGACATTAGCTATCACGATACTGAAATCGAAATAGGGATCTCGATGATGACAAGGGGTTGAATAAAAAGAAATCGTGTCGCTAAACTCGTTTTGTATTACTTGGTATATTCACACAATCAATATTCTAGGGAAAAATAATCCACCTTTTCTCTAACTCAGTTATTCTCGAAATAACACTATCCTCAAAAAATCTCCCTAACACAATCAATATTCTAGGGGAAAATAATCTACTTTTCCCCTAGCTCAGCTATTCTCGAAATAACACTATCCTTGAAAAATCTCCCTAAAACAATCAATATTCTAGGGAAAAATAATCCACTTTTCCCCTAACTCAGATATTCTCGAAATAGCACTATCCTCGAAAAACTCCCTAACCCTCAGATACCCCTATATTCAATCTTCCCCCTAACTTCAGTTATTTTCACTTATCCCTATCGTTACTAAAAAAAATTCTCTAGACTCCAAATAACCCTATTTTCAACCCTTATCGTACCACCAACAACCCAAACAAAAAAGCTACAAAGCTTGAAACGCAAAAAAACCTTGAAACAGATCAAAGCTTGAACTATCCCATTATCTACGGTCTAAAATAACACCGATTTCCTTATCGTTCGATCGTACAGTCGTGAGAAAATATTAGCACAGCCAGATACGGGGGTAGCACGCGTCGCACGTGTAACATTTATCCATTTCCTCGCAGGTTCTCTCGTTTCAGCGTGCGCGATTCCTGATGCAAAGAATCGTCGAAGGAACGAGACGCGTGCACACGCGCAACAGTAAAACACGATCGCGCTATTGATGCCGTTCGAGCAACAATAAATGCTTTACGACGCTCGTTAAACGTCTCGATATCCCTTATTGCCGTTCAACGGGTCTTGTTACCGCCTGCCGGCGAACAGGTCGCGTATTTGCGCAACGGACCCCGATATTTATTGGCAAAACGCGGCGTAACTCTGCGGATCGCTTCCGAAGGGCCCGAGAGGCGGGAAAAAATATGGTCGACGACGTTTTACGGCATCCATTACGCGGTTCCGGATGAGGCGGTGCGCACAGACAGAGAACGTTTGAGGGTAATAAATTAGGGAAGTTATTACGGGATGTTAAACAGCAACAACGTTTGGATGTATACTGTATCTTTGGTTAATGGCTACCGTGTGCAGAACCGTTTAATATTGGGTTGGCAACTAATAATAATGGTTAATAATAAAGGTTTTGGAATCTATTATAATTTCTTCTTATCTTCTTTCTTCCACCGAAATGCATTAAATATTTCGTAATTGTGTATTTAACAGGTTTTCTAAAATGAAAGTCGATATAACACATTAAATGATGTTTTTCAAACATATTTATAATACGTGAGATATGTGTGAATCGTCACTAAGTTTTATGCAAAAAATAGTACTTTCTAAGAGAGTTCGTTATAAATCCTCAACTAAAAACTATATAATTATTTAACTATTATTTTATCAAATATTTAAATTTACAAATCGAAAATACATTTAAATTATCCGCGGATTATACCAACAGCCTCGCGTTTTTCCGACCATTCAGGTAGGTTCGATTATTCGTGGGTCACGAATCAAATATTTATCCGAGAGAAAAAGTCAGGATGGCGATGTACCGTGTAATCGGACGTGGAAATCAGATAGGTTCAAATACAGCTGGATCCCGACGAGCTGATACCTTTTTTTCCCGAGCCGCTGGGTATCCGGTTCAGGTAATTCAATAAAGTTTCGCGTAGGCACTAAAGATGATGCTGCGCTAATATAGTTACCCTTTAATAGTTACTGGTAACATACAATCTGCTGAAAAATAATTAACTATTATTGCGCTCAAAAAGAAAGTAGTCGTTTCAAAAATAACTGACAATGAGTTCAAAAAGTCCCTAGACCATTAATATCCAATTAATCGCTAACCACGACTAAAGCAATTTAACTAATGGAGCCTAAAAGTCTCTAAACAATCGATACCCAATTAATGATCAGTTTTGACTGACTAACCCAAAAAGTCTCTAGGGCATCCTGTTCAGGTTGTTCAATAAAGTTTCGCGTAGGCACTAAAGATGATGCTGCGTTAACAGGAAAGGGAATGGAAAAACTCGAACCGGTCACTTTGAAATGGCTAAGGAATTCCATGCATGCGCACCAATTAATTTTAGCGCTACTAAACTAACGAATTTGAAAAATAATTAACTGTTATTGCGCTCAAAGACAAAGCAGTCGTTTCAAGAATAACCGAGTTCGAAAAGTCCCTAGACATCCAGTCAATCGCTAACCACGACTAAAGCAATTTAACTAATGGAGCCTAAAAGTCTCTAAGCAATCGATACCCAATTAACGGCCAGGCTTGACCGACTAATCCAAAAAGTCCCTAGGCAATCAGTATCCAATTATCCATCGATCACGGTCAAACTAAGTCGCTCAGTTTTCAATCTCCACAGAAATTGTCCACGGAGTGTAGTCGTTGACAACGAAGAAAATCCGGGGAGGAAGGAAACTGGTGTCCCTATCGGGGTCCATCTTTCCGGTAACGCGATACCCCCGTGGCCGCTCGCACGCACACATTTCACCCCCTCTGGTTCCCTTTTACGTCATCTGCGCACTGCCCCCCTGGCTTTTAGCCTTTGAATAATATTTGAATTGCGTAATGCTCGCCTAAAAGGGGGTCGTTCCGAGCCGCAAGGCCAGATGATCCCGTGTGATCAACGGATTAGCGTTTCGCAATTTTATCGGGACGATCGAGGAAGGTACTAAATCGACGATTCCAATTCGATTAAGGGAAAAAGCACGCTGATCTATATATCGTGAACGTTTAACTGTATACAGTAGTGGACAAAACTTTAAATCCAAAGAAAAACAATTAATTAATTAATAAGAAACAACAGTATAAATAAAATTTGTATTCTATGCTAATTAATGAATAGCGTTCTAACGTAACGACAATAAAAATGAATAGATAAACAATATTTGCGAACCATCAAATTATGTTTTACATTGTCCATGTAAAAATTTAAGAAAGGTTATCTTGTCGATTGAATCGCATGCAAATGAGCCGAATCGCAAGAAGCGAGGATATGAATTTTAAAAAATATTTTTGTCTTAGACCACTTTCATAATTGTCGGCTTATATATTATTACGCTTCTTGATATAAATAAAATATAAGACAAAATTCTATTTTTATCCTTCTTTTTAAGCAATTATTTCCAATTTGCTTTCAGTCGAAGTGTCATCAATTTCCTTAAATTTTTGTCGCGGAGATCTTGAACACGATCAATCGTTTGATTTCCTCCCTATAAAATGTTATAGCATGAAGTTACTACATAATTAGTTCAGTACACGTTTGAACGAGACGATGCACATTACGCGGGGATATTTCTCCCGTCGACGCATAAATTGCGATTCGCCGATTAATAAACGCATCCGCGAAGAACCGGATCGGGAGCAGGAACTCTAAGCCGGGCTGATCTCAATATTTTCATAGGACTCGATCTCGATTCATCTTCCCTCTCCTGTTTTACTTTCAACACTCGCTTTTCTCTTTTTCCTCTCGCGGGCTCCTTGGCGTAATCGCCGATGCAGAAGCGAATCGTCAACTTTCGCACAGTTAAACATCATTCAATGTACCTACTTACTCGCATATTTGTAACGGTCGTCTCGAAAAAGAGCGACAAGAATAATCGCAGATATTCCGTAGATTTAACGGGTTTATTAACCTTCTACAAACCTTTGCGATCTTACTCGCATATTTGTAACGGTCGTCTCGAAAAAGAGCGACAAGAATAATCGCAGATATTCCGTAGATTTAACGGGTTTATTAACCTTCTACAAACCTTTGCGATCGAAAGTTGAACCAAAACTGTTTCGCTCAAATAGAAATTTAGCTGGACAGAGTTACCATCGCTACGCAAGGATGGGAGTATTCTGAATAGAAAAAATTAATAACTATCTTGTAAAAATAATTAGTATTTAACCTTATAAGAATTTTACTTTTTTCATTTTTATTTATAACTAATAATAGGTCTTTTAAAGTATACAACAAGTTTATAGATAAACAACAGAGTGTAAGTTGCACTTTATCTCTTAGAGGGTAGTTTAATATGAACTTCAATTTAATTTAATTTAATTTAAGAAGTTTATTAATTTCCTACAAACTCAGAATTTTTACACATCACTACGATATCAAACAGGACAAATCCTGAACCGTATGCAATTCATATAAGATATTATCCGCTTCACCTACTCTTACTGAATAATTGTACCAAAGGGTTATTGGCCGTATATATCAATAAATATTTGTTTATTTATTTATTTTTACGGGATTAACTCATTAGAGAATTATAACGAAATTATTACAGTGGAGTATAAAAATATAATAAATGGCAACAGGGAAACTAAAAATATACAAATGGTAGAAAATAAAGAAATTTTACAAAGAAGGGCAGTGTAGTAGCTATTTCACAGAGGGAAGAAATTGACTGAATAGATCTGAACTCTATTAATTATCATTCTATTGATACCTGAGTGGTATGCAAAGGCGGTTTTATGAGACTGTACCGTCATAAATGAAAAGCTGGGATATTAATTGTAAAATTATATTAAACATTAAATACTGAATATTTATTTTTTGCCTTGTTGTTCTCTTGCGTGCTCATCTTACTCGCGTGATCTATTTTTATTTGAAAATAAATAAATAAATGAATATTAACACTATTCCTACCGACACTTCACGTACACTTATTCCTACCACAATCGGTCATTTGACTGTACTGTGTAAGACAGACTACAAATTTTTTTCAAAAAATAAATAATGAAAATGAAAGTGAATATTGAAAGATGTATTACATGTATATATATTTGAGAAAAAGTCGTAAAGTTTAAAGGCGATTCAATTATGTTATATATAGAAAATTCTAATCAAAAGTTTAAAAAACGGTCGTTTGACCGGTCATGGTAGGAATAGTGCTAAATTCCGCAAGTCGCAAATGCATTCTTTTTCGATTCCTCGCTCCTCCTCCTTCTGCTAGAGCTACCAAAGCCGCAGTTGGAACAGTTCCTACTCACGAATAGTCGAGACGTCGGACGAGAAGCTAAATAACTAGAATTACCGTTCCATCGACTGTACAAAAGATCACGTACACGTGAACGATATTCGACCGGCGTTTCCCGTACCGCTCCGTTCGCCTTTATCCGCCAGCATTATTCCCCGCCTGCCCCCTCTCAACCCCCCCCCCCCAATGCCCTCTTTCTAATTTCCTCGCCCCTCGTTTTCACCAGCAGGCGCCACGTAAAATAATAATATTAAAGCCAGGTGAGATTTAATCGGGGGCCTTTGAACGAAGCCTGACTGGCATGCATGCCTCGAAACCGCGGCCACGCGTTCGCCTGGGCTCCGCTCGTGTAAGTACGTATCGCAATACCCAGAACATTATACGAATTGGTCACCGTGGTGGTGTCGGCGGGTTCGCGCGAGCGTGCGAGAATTGCATTCACGTTTGAACCTAAGTGCACTTGGTCGATCGACGTTGCGCGGCCTGGGGATATAATAATTCATTGTTCTTCTAACAACTTGCACAAGGTACTGCGATCGCGTTAGGGATTGCTGGCGAAAGAAACTTTGCTCAGGGGGAGGGGGTGGGTAGGTGTTATTGGTAGGGAAAAATTTTAATTGGAGGAAATTCTACTGGAAGAACGCTTCGCTGTTAAGATTGTGCTCGAGGAAATGTCTACTCGAAGAAGAAAATCGTTTTATAGAGGTTCTGTTGAGGAGAAAAAAAATTTTAATTGGGAAAAAATTCTGCTGGTAGAATGCATCGCTGTGAAAGAAAAGAAGAAAAGTCTACTCGAAGAAGAAAATCGTTTTATAGAGGTTCTGTTGAGGAGAAAAAAAATTTTAATTGGGAAAAAATTCTGCTGGTAGAATGCATCGCTGTGAAAGAAAAGAAGAAAAGTCTACTCGAAGAAGAAAATCGTTTTATAGAGGTTCTGTTGAGGAGAAAAAAAATTTTAATTGGGAAAAAATTCTGCTGGTAGAACGCATCGCTGTGAAAGAAAAGAAGAAAAGTCTACTCGAAGAAGAAAATCGTTTTATAAAGATTCTAATGAGGAGGAAAGAAATTTTACTTGGAGAAAATTCTGCTGGAAGAGCGCATCGCTCTAAAAAAAAAAAAGAAAAAGTCTACTCGAAGAAGAAAATCGTTTTATAGAGGTTCTGTTGAGGAGAAAAGAAATTTTAATTGGGAAGAAATTCTGCTAGTAGAACGCATCGCTGTGAAAGAAGAGAAGGAAAGTCTACTCGAAGAAGAAAATCGTTTTATAAAGGTTCTATCGAGAGGGAAGGAAATTGTACTTGGAAGAAATTCTGCTGGAAGAGCACATCGCTGTGAAAGAAAAGAAGAAAAGTCTACTCGAAGAAAAAGATTGTTTTATAAAGATTTTATCGAAGAGGAAAGAAATTTTAGTTTTCCAAATAAAAAGGATAACTGTGAGGGATTTTGTAAATGAAAGAATCATCCCCGAATCACAGCAGAGAAATAAACTCCTCCCTTGAAAAATAATTAACATCCTCGTGGTTCCCCTTAGCCTCGGCCAATTACCGTCTTTAACCCTTGCCGATCTATCCGTTCCTTCGCTCAGTACGCCCTTCGCTCTTCGCCCCGCTCTCATTTGTTACCGGGACAACCGACTTCCGCCGTGAGAATTTCCTTCCACTTTGCACTCATCACGATTCGCAAACACATACCAAGTTCGATTGAAACCAACTCCGACAATCATTGTCGCTATCCATCGAAACCCAAAAGAATTCTTGCTCACTATTAACCAAATCGGAACACCGATCGAGATTTAACCCTTTGCGCTCGAGAGGCGACTATTAGTCGTTTTCTTTTTATTAGCAGTTTTTCAAAGTCTTAAATAACAACTGTGCTTAATAAAACAATCGTTGCTCTAATATAACAAGTATAGTTTACATTTTTAATACGAAAAGATTTATACAAAATTATATTAATTATTGTTAGAGATGTATGCGTGATTTGTGGGAATCTGTGTAGGTGTGTAAGCGTGCGGCTGTGTTTTGTCATTTATCGAGGTCCTTCCAGAATGTTCCCTACGGCTTATTCTATGACGCGTGGAGGACCTTCCAGGATATTCGAAACTAATACTCCTAACAAGTATAAAAGACAAGAGCGTGCTCGACGCCGCGCAGTTCACGGTTGATGGTTGTAAGTATTGGATGTATGAGTCGTTTAATAACATTTATCTGTTTATACGTGTATTACTTGTAGTTTATAAATAAAACAATTTCTTTACCAAGTAATTGTCAAAGGTGTATAGAAACATCACTAATTTCATAAAATCTAACAGTTATTCTAATAACATTAAGCCAATTACAGTTTACATATTTTTAGGTATTTATATATTTGCAAAATGCCAGACAAATCCGGTGCTCATACTCACAGATCGTCGCATGGATGCCAAATATATATCAAAGCGAAAGGGTTGATATAAGCGAATCTTAATAAATGTTTTGCATTCGAGAATCTTTGAAGTTGATATTATTACTTACAGTCACCTCTCAAGAGCAAAGGGTTAAAAATTGTTCTTCTTCGCATCGATTAAGACATCGATTAGATGCATGTCTTTTCTCGTTTTTCCAATTAACCTTTTGAGTGCTATGCGTCTGATAGAAGTTGTTCGTAGGAACTATGGACGCATATATGCGTTTATCAATTTTTGTTTTCTTCACATTCTAACTTTTCCCGTGGCCACACATTTTGGTGTTAACCTATTAGTGCTGACGAAGATTACTCATAGGGACCATGGACGAAAATATGCGTTTGCCAATTTTTTCGATCTTTGTCAGTGTACGAGTAACAATACTCCATCTCCAGCGATAGCGCACCGTCCCTTCGAAGCACTTAGGCCAACAGTATTCAGCGCTCAAAGGGTTAAAAACGACGAAGACAACTGTACATGCTATCGTGCGGCAAGAAGTCTCTAATCCATCTACCTAGCCTGAGGATCGATGCAGATCCCTTGATTTTCTCCGTTGCGATCTCCTACGCTCGATGTATCATTTTTCTTTTCTCTTCGGTTAAAAACAGGGAAAAACATACCAATCGCACGAAATCGCGACGGGAAAAGTCGCGCGTCTTGCATCGAGCCTAAATCGGATCGCTATCGACACGCAACGCGTGCAATATTTAATTCCTTTCTAAATGCAAATGCAGCGCTCTCTTGGCTTCCGCTCGCGGACACCATTGTTCCGGCTGGAAAGTTAACGAAAGAAGCATTCCTCCGTGGAAACGATGGCTATCTTGAGCGTGGCGGCGAATTGTTATTGGCGGTCCGCTCGACGGCGGCGACACGGCTCAGATTTGCATCGCTAAACGCCGCTTAATAATTTTAATCGGCGCTATTAACCTCCGTCAACAGGGGAAGTTGTAATTGCCGGGATATCGCGGTAACGCTTAATCGAAAGTGATTCGTTCGTTCCGCGCGAACGAGCGACCGTTTCTATCAGCCTGCGGGATTCGTCGTGGCCGAGGTACGAAATCGGACGTGGCCATTTTTGGATTAGCCATCGTTCATCGATTACTCGCTAGGCGAATGGTAACGGGGACTATAACAATCTTCTGAATTGAAATGTCCTATTTTTGGAATATTTCCAGTTGAACCTAACCCAAAATTGTATCAATTGTATTAATCTATATATTTAAATGAATGTGTGTCTGTCTGTCTGTTTGTACTCGATAGATTCAAAAACCATACATCCAATCGCCGTGAAAATTTGGGAAATTATTAGGTATATTTCCGGGAAGGTTTTTGAAAATTTTTTTTTAAATCAGAGTGGGGTTCTAGGTGCTCCCGAACAAATATCCCAAAAATATCAAAATAACATTTAATTAGTAATTATTAATAATAATAAATAATCTTGAGAACTTTTTGTCTACGATAATAGTAATTGTTTTGGCAAATTTTGCTCATGGAGCTTGAAACCTGTCAAATTGACGATCTGTCGATTTTTTCTAAATTAATCACCTACTAATCTCCCTGTTTTGTAAACCAAAGAGTATCCGTCCATGAATAAATAAATAAATAAATAAATAAATATTTCCGAATCTAATCCGATCTTGTTCAGTATTTCAAAATATAGGAGGAAACTAAAATTTAGTTACGTCGAAAGGTAATCATCTGTAGACATTCACGAAACTTTTACAACTTTCGAACTTTACTTGGAAAGCTACGAACGCGTGCAGTTTCGAATATTTCAATGCGTCTTGAAAAATGATAAAATGCAAGATAGTACAATTTATTACTTTAAACGCAGATGTTGAATTACTCTATTGTTTATTTAATGAGTACGGTAGATAATATCTTCGTTTGATTTCGATGCAACTTTCACTGTTAATTAACATTAATCATCAAAAGGATGTTTCTACAAACTAACTTTTAAAAAGGTAAAAGGATTGATATGAAAACCTGAAACGAAAGACACGCATAATTTCATCTATCATTGAAACCGTACGTCTTCCAAAATGCACGCTAACGGCCAAGGCCCTCTCACCCGACCTGTTAATTAACATCAAGTATGAAAAAGATGTTTCTACAAACTAACTTTTAAAAAAGGTAAAAGGGTTAATATGAAAACCTGAAACGAAAGACACGCATAATTTCATCTATCACTGAAACCGTACGTCCTCCAAAATGCACATCAACGGCCAAGGAACTCTCACCCGACCTGTTAATTAACATCAAGTATGAAAAGGATGTTTCTACAAACTAACTTTTAAAAAAGGTAAAAGGATTGATACGAAAACCTGAAACGAAAGACACGCATAATTTCATCTATCACTGAAACCGTACGTCCTCCAAAATGCACGCCAACGGCCAAGGAGAACTCCGACGACTACGCTAACGATGGCTGACGTATAGAGACGTACGTTGGGCCGACGTACGGAAAATCAACGGCACCCGGGCTGTGTCCTTCCGTTAAGGTGCTAAATTGATGAATGAGTCGCGAAAACGGAAAACATTCCGTTGGTACCGCGCGCAGACCCGTGGACTAATAGAACTTGTCCAACTCGATTATTCGGCCTGAAGACGCGCGCGAGCTTAATGGCCGCGGGCCAAGTTCCGGGCGCGTTGTTTAAGTGACGGATGTTTTCGGGTTTAATCAAGAAGTCCGCGAAGGCAGGGTCCATTTTTATTCGCTCGAAGTTTTTTCTTTTTTTTTATCTATTCTGTGTTTATGATTCTAATTGCTTTGTTAGCTCGGTTGTATAAATGTTTATCAGGTTATTATAGGTTAAATAGGTCTACCGAATGTTTCCTTTCCAATCTTCTGGGTAGAAGGAAGTAACAATCCTGTACCAAGCAGTTTTTGTGATTTTTAATCTTGCGTTGATGTATTTTAGACCATTTTGTTATTTCCTCTTTAACGCTTCATATTCCTAAAGTTTTCCTTACATCATCGTTTCTAACATACCATTGAACATTCGGTATTGTGCGTAGAATGACGGATTCTAGGTTTTCTGTCTTTTTTATGTTGGACTTGGTTGCCATGCTCGAAATGCAACGATCTTGGTTTCGCGTCGACGGGGAGTAAAACGTAAAAAAAAAAAGAAAGGAAGAAAAATGATGGTGGAGGGAAGTGAAGGAGGGAATACAGGCAAACAGACGGGCGAAAACGAAGATGTGGCTCTAAGGCGGTGGCTCGACAGTTTTGTCCACCCTCTGCCATTAAGTAAATTGACTTCCACATACCGGTAGACTAAATAATCTAATTTCCATAATGCTCGAGCGGCGCCATCTTTTTTTCATAGCAACGCACGTTTTCCCTCCGCGCAACTCTGTTTCTCGCCTTGATACTGATTCGTGGTAACGAACACGGATAAATAACTCGAAAGGATTCGAAAGATTGCCTAAAGTTTCGATCAAGTGATTCGTAAGTACGTTTACGTGTTCTGTACGACGCTACACGGCTGAAAACACGGCTCGTGTGGTGGCACGCCTGCTTGGCTCGTCTGTCAGCCTAACACGACAGCTGACGACTACAAGCACTCGTCAACGTAACTGTAACTCACGATCTTAATTACGAAACTCGATTCCCCGTCCACGGTCATTTACATTTTTTACAACTTGACACGGTCAACAGATTCGAGGTTGAGTTCACAATTTTTGAAGCCTTCGATAACCGTGGACGTGAAAAGGATACGGCTAACAGAATCCTGACCGAAAATGTTTCCAAGGTGACCAATAGCGGTGGTCAGTTGACAAATACCGGGTTAAGCAAAATGACGTAACGACTTACCAGTTGACGTTCGGCAACAGCTGATGCAATTTGATCCAGATTTAGGGCTTAACCCTATCGGTCTTCGGTATAGGGTGGACAGGTTTGCGCCTTAGGACACTGACCAGCTGTGTTGGACAACAAACGGCTGTCGGTCGATGGACTAAAGTCGAGCTTAATTCTTTCGTGGACGCGCCGGACACGTACGAAGGATACTGACATCTGTAATTAAGATAGAACGAAACTTGGATCAAATATATGACCTTTTAGATGGTATGAGTATCACGATTTCTAATTAATTACCAAAATACGATAGATTGGATTGATATTCAAAATTTAAAAATTCGTTCCTACATATTTAAAAAAAAACCGTAACGAAATACTAACCAACAAATCGCAATACTGAAAACAAAATGCGAAATTTGAAATATACAATTTCTTATATATTTCAATTACAAGATCTTGTAATAAAGAGCAAATTTAACGTTTGTTGCAGCAGCAAAGACAAATCCAAGCGTGGGAGAATATGGCGGCAGTGCAGTAGGAGGCGGGAACGTATCTCCGTACGCCACCGCAGCGAACGGTCCTGTGAACTGCCTTACAGGTGGTCCTCTGGTCGGTATTGCAGGTAGCTTCAACAATACCGGCCGAACCAACTTCACGAACAAGCAGCTCACAGAACTCGAGAAAGAATTTCATTTCAACAAGTACCTGACCAGAGCGAGACGCATCGAAATTGCATCAGCGTTGCAGTTAAACGAAACGCAAGTGAAAATTTGGTTCCAAAACAGACGGATGAAGCAAAAGAAGAGAATGAAGGAGGGCTTGATACCGGCTGAGAATACAACAGTGGCGTCTCTCGGCGGCGCTAGGAGTTCTAGCAATTCACCAACTAGTTCTTCGAGTCACGAAACTAGCGCTCTAGCATTATCCAGTTTTACTAGTGACAATAGTCGGGAATCCCCACCCTCGTCCTCGAAAGATTGACGCGTTCCTTACTGCAGCAACGAACGTCTGTACGGTCTACGATTCGACGATTGGTAAAAATTGAAAGAAAAAGAAACCTTATTTTAAACCACATAATTTCAATTTCAATCAATTTCCTTGCTGCAGCAACAACGATAGATAATATTTCGAAAACGTGTAAAAATCCAATCCTAATAAAACAAAATTATTGTAACAATATATGATGCAATCTTTTGATCTTGGAAATTATCAAAATTAATGGAGTGTAGAATAGAAAATGAACGGCGTATGTACCTAATTATTCGAGCTATTTATTTTTATTTTACTTGTGTATGCTGTAAAAACTATATGAACAAAATTGATCTGCGAGATCGATTTTTGAAACTATCCCTGAAAGGTTACCATATACCTCAGTTTGTGAAAATGGTATAACAATATTTATATGTATAATTATAAATACCAATCATTGATCACATATATTATGTAAAAAATTGTGGAAATACTACTTTAGATGCTTACCGCATCTAGAGATCAATCTTCTTTTTGGCGAGGACAATTATTGTTTAATGTTATCATCTCCTTCATCTTAACATCGCTTCAATTATTCTGAATTAACAAGTACTTCAACATTAATAAATTTAAACACTGATAAGTTATCATTTAACACAAATCATTATAAAACCAATGCATAAATTTTATATTTCCGAAAAAATTAAGCACCGATAAAGGTGATAAGAAAGATCTCTATGAATCTAGCAGTATAGTAGAACATTATAATCATTATATAATGATAGCATAATAACAGTAGTTGTGCTCCCAATTTGAACATCTTCTGTATGTATATGTACATAAATCTACTGCAAATCTTGTGTTTCAAGGCAAGACCATTTTAAAATGGTTACAAGATTTGCATTGATTCTATCTAATTTAATTTGACCATATGAAAGATAAGAAATTATGTAACCGTATAGTTATATAGATTACATTGTGATCTATTAAGAAATTCTGTACCTAAATAAATCCAGATATAATAAATTGTGATTATCCTCTAGTGTTATTTAGAACTCTGTAGGAAAAATAAAATATTACTACTCTATGAAGAAAAACTTATAAAACCTACTGAAATTTCAGAAATAAAATGATTTACCTAATTATAACAATATTCCTTGTAGTTTATTTAATATTAAAAGTTTAAATTCAATTTCACAACAGGCGATGTTACTCGCTCTTCTATTGTTACGTATTCGATAGTGAATTTTAAATTCAGGGTTGTTAACTGTTCAATATACGCAATATTGAACAGAAACAGCAAAATATGAAAAACTTTAACAGGTAGAGTTGGTAACACTGCAGCACCACATTAATAACTAGTTTCAAACATTGTATTATAGGTTATGTGAAATAAGTTGTCACGAATGCATGAACTTGACGTTTTCAAAAAATTCGTTATCATATATTCTCCATATTGTTATTTAGAATGAAATACTTATATTGGAAAAAATTAAGAACAGTAACAAAGTGTTATTTGTGACAAATTTTTATTTCATTAGCGTACGTGGAATGTTAAAAACAAAAATAATTAAATAGTTTGAAAAATGGAAGAAGTTGAATTTAATTTAGATGATTCCGAAGTAAAGATAAGTATCCATGAATTGCTTGCTTTACAAAGAGATTTAAGACAAGAAAAAGAACTTCTTCAAAATATAATGACAAAAATTGATAATCAGGTACACAGACTACAGGTAAATATATATGCAATTCATTCATTCATGATAATAGCTGATAATTTCACATGAGGAAATACTGTTTATAACAACATATTTAGGTAGAACAACTTCATTTATTGGGATTAATAAACAAATCATTGAAGAATGCAGAAAATAAATCGTCTTCATGCGAATCAACAAATAATAATCAAGAAGACACTACAAGTAGATCTTTAGACTTATCTGTAGCCTCGGCTCTCAAATATTTTGAAGAGGAAGTGGAAGATGAAGATGATCTTTAAAATAAATAAACTTCCTATCTTAAAAAGACTATGAAATTATTCATTGTATAAACATTATCGGTAATGATATTTAATTATTTTGATAACTTATTTTATGTAATATATATATATATAAATATTTTTCTTATTTACATATAATAATTACTAATATGTTCATGTTAAGTTTCTTATACTATTAGCAATCCAATAAAAACAGAGAAACAGCATTAAATAAAAACCAAACTATTATTATTTCTTAAATCAAGTAATTGAATTGTCTATACAAATTTGATGTACTAGCAATATGATACTTTTTAACTACTATCGTTTCAAAAAATATGAAACATTTGTACTTAATTAATTGAGTGTAATTTGAAATGTGTCTAAATATATATATATATATGTATTTTTTTACGATGGATGTCACTGTGATGCTTGTCTCAGTTGGGTTGGATCTTCAGTGAATGATGGAGGTTTGAATTGTTCCGCGGATAGACGGGTAATAAATATTCCTACACCTTCTATTAAAGCTAACAGTACTCCTCCAATAATTGCACTACCAGCCATTGCAGGTAAACCATTTCTTGCTGCTAATATTCCACCAGTAGCTGCTCCACTGATAATAGAATTCCATGGATCTTCTTTTTTCCTAAGATGAACTAATGTGCAATCTATTGTGGAGAACATACCACCCCATAATGCAAAGTTCCCAGCAATAATTGGGGATCTCTGCTTAATAGCCATAAGACTTCCTAGAACTCTTTTATTTATTCCACTAGGTGCATTACGAAAACCTTTAATACTTTGAAACACTGCCCCACCAATGGCACCCATAGTAAATGCACCACCACAGTCATCTATTATACGCCAGGGGCATGGTTCTCTTGCGTATTCTTCCATTCCTCAATTGATATTCTGAAAAAATACTTTAGTTTAATGTACATATTTATTTTAATGATTATAACTATAAAGTAATGCTTTCATAAACTTCACTGTTACTGTTTTACAAATCATTTAAATAAATTTATATTCATACATATCAATGACAATTGTTACTAACAAAAGAAAATTATGAAAATAACAAGTACATAATATATTACAAAAACTGTCTGTAAATGTTAGCTCTAAAACTTTTTCAGTGGATATAACATGTACTGAAAAAATTCTGAAATAACCTTTAACATTAAATCTTTTAAATTTTATACTGATAGTAAGGATTTTTTAACTTTCTCTTTACGTTTACTTTGATTCTACAAACATGTTACATAAAAATACCATGCTCTAATGTAGATACATATATGTGATGACAAAAAAATGTAGGAAATATAATGCATGATATAAGTGAGGTTATGTGACTGGTTCTTGTGCACGCTCGATTAATGTGCACATAACAATTCAAAAGATCGTAATACGATTCTAAAGGATCTCCTGATTATAAAAATAAAAATTATTTACGTATTTACCATAAAATTCGTTTCAAATATTTCTGCTACGAAGGGAAAAGATACCCCGAGCACGACACTGTGGTGAATGTAACTACGCTAATGAATCTTCATTCGAACGAAGATTTATTAAAATTATATAACAGCAAAATATATCTAGTAATTTAATAGAACAAATTATTGTTTGAAGCCAATTCGAATATTTTTTACAAACATTCTCTCAGATCATCTTGTATTATCAGTTTTCAAGAATACATTTGAATTCATTCGTATACACGATGTCTCAACTCTAACTTGCATTGCATGATACCTTTAACATAAAACTATAGATCAAACATATTTTCGTATTGATATATCTTGCTGTACTATGAATGATTATACGTTCCATAACATATTTATAATTCGAACTAACGATCTCTGACAACTTTTATGTTATGTACTCGATTTAAATGCAACACGACCCGCTATTTGTTGGACGTTAGACTGGCACACGTTGGCGATAGTTTAAAATAGAATCAGCCGGTAATATCCAAAAATACATCAGACTTTTCTTTAGTCCTGGATATCCAGTCGTTTTGTGTGACAGAAAATTTAGTATACGAAAGAAATATCGTCGCTCGAGACGTATTCCATTATTTTCCGAGCTTCCGGTAATTCAAAAATCGAACTCGTAATAAAACTCATGACCTGGAGTTACGTGCCCGAATACCAATACCGAATTTAAATAAACGAAATCACGTATGTATGGTATCGTTCAAAATAGTGATCGCCGTACGAAGCGTTTGTTAGACGATAAAAATCACGAAAATGCAACGATTATTTTCTATCCAACAGGAAAATCACGATTACTTTATCCCAGCTAGATAACATTGAACACAGTGAACATAACTAAGAAACAAATTCGCTTCTCCCTTGTTCTCTGTGCTACGTGTACGACCATATAAAAGTGACGTTTCTTACAGATCAAAATGTCAGACAACGGGATGCTTGATGCAGCCATCGATCCAGACTCTTGCCAATCTGAAACGGCAAAGTCCGATCGACAGGACGATCGTAAAGACGCGTCCACGACTGATAACGAGAATTTAGCGACCGAAAATCAAACCGTGTCCCCGCAAGACGTTCAGTGCAACGCAGTCTCGTGTTGTACAGAGGATGAGACCGTAGAAGTGCCTACCAAAGAGACAACCGCGAGTGTTGCCGAAAATGCGGGAACCGTGAATGAAATTGCAAGCGAGTCTGTGGAAAAAACTGCAGACGATAACGTGACCTCGGTAAAAGAGCAAAACGAACGAGTAAGTCCTACAGTAAATCCTACAGAAATGGAACAAAAAACTGTTTCCAATAATTCCACGTTATTATTTTTTTTTTTCGTTCATCGAATAAAATTTTAGGGAAATTTTAATGTTATTTAGCGAGAAATAGGGCAGGGTTCAGGTGTAGGTGAAACAACGTAAAGTTAGGTAATATATATTTAAAATAATTTAATGGTAACAATTTTAATAATATACTATAGCACAAAAGTCGTGACGTTGTCTCAAGTGCTCATCTTTCGCACCTCAGAAACACTCTAGTCCAATTATTCTACGTTCACATGGCTCACTCTTCACATTTTCCCCGAATTTTAGCCACTCAATCGTATTCCTACAATTTCGAATCTTTCTTCGCAGTCGGATGTCCTGAAAATCCAGGAAGCGACGTCCATCGGCGCAGGGAATACCTGCTTGATCACCGAACAAGACGGAAGTGCTGGTAATCAGAAACTGGACAAGCGTATGATTGCACTTGCACCTGCGACCGAACACGGACGATCGGAAAACGAGAAGTCGATCATGGACAATGAACAGAATTCGACCGATAACGAACTAACGATAGCGAAACTGAAGAAGGAAGTTCGGGTATGGGATTATTCACAAAAAAAGAAGCGACAAGCTCCTATCGTATCGAGTATCGCTGTTGTATGCCTTGCTATCATACTTGCATCTACTTAGCAAGCCTGCTTATCACAATAATCATCTCCTTCTAAATATTTTGCTGTTTATTAATTTTTCATCCAATTCCTTTGATCCCTAAGTCACACGTATTCCTTGAACTCCAAATCTTCCTCACCTTATATCATCTCTACTATTCCGTTTTACCGATCCTTGAAAGGATTAGAACGAAACCCAAAAAGCAGGCTTGTCCTGGAACAGCCATATCGTATAGTTGTATTAACCCTTTGCACTCCTTTGTCGAGTGTGACTCGACGTCAGCTTCTATCACAGTAACACCCCTATGTCGAGTTACACTTGACATTTTTAAAGTGCCATTTTAAATACAGTAGCGGGCAAAAGTTTAAGACCAGAGAGTCAACGAAATTAAACGAACATAAGTTACAACAAAGCTTGAGAGCTATGTTTAATATACCGTATTACATCGATTGTAAGACGCCACTGATTATAAGACGCACCCTAAATATTTTAAGCTAGTAATAAAAGAAATACCTGAATTAAGTATTTTCATTATAAAGTGTAGAATAAACAAAAATATGTATACACTTAAAGAACTGAAAAACATATTTTACATATTTTTACAGGTAAAAATGTACGTCTTATATTCGATTTTGAAGTAAATTTCAAATAAAGCACCTAAAATACTAGGGAGTTATTGACAATAAAATTGAAAAATAATTTGGAATGCAAAGTGTTAAATCTAATTAACCTCGTCGTACAAAACTGTTCTTTTAAATATCTCTCACGTGTTGCACTCGTTCCCGCTATCGGGTATACAACATCGCGAACGACCGGTGGTATCAATAGGTTTCGTTTCGCTTTTTAGAAAGCGATCGAGGAACGAGATACGTATCAGGAGAAGCTGAAGGGCACGGAGAAAAAGCTGTTCGAGTTACAGACGCTGTACAATGTCCTGATGTCAGCTGAGGGTAACGAGGTGGTGCTTCATCGGATGGTGTACCAGCTGAAAACCCAACTTATACAGACCTCGCTGCAACTGGAAGATCGAATTCGAATCGTTTCCAATCAGGAGAAACAGATCACCGCGCTAAACAGCCAAGTGAGCTCGTTGAAGGAAGTGGAGTCCCTCACCAAGAGTCTGTTACAAATCCGTAACATGGAGGTGAAGCATCTGCAGGTAATCGATAATATCGTGTGATTAAGATACTGGATTGAATAAGTGCGAAATTTTTTCGCCAATTTTATCTAGTCGTTGATAAATCAGTTGGATATTAACCCTTTGCACTCGAGGGGTGACTCTTGGTATTGTATCCTATATTGTTACAAATTTGATCAGTTTAGTTAAGTAATATACTAAAATTATTTTATTATTGTATCCTATATTGTTACAAATTTGTTCAGTTTAGTTAAGTAATATATTAAAATTATTTTATTATTGTATCCTATATTGTTACAAATTTGTTCAGCTTAGTTAAGTAATATACTAAAATTATTTTATTATTGTATACTATATTGTTACAAATTTGTTCAGCTTAGTTAAGTAATATACTAAAATTATTTTATTATTGTATCCTATATTGTTACAAATTTGTTCAGCTTAGTTAAGTAATATACTAAAATTGACTACTTAATTCTTTGCGACTGAAAATTTCTGAAACTATCGTTTGGTGACAAATGATTGCATCTCGACTGCAAAGGGTTAAAATTCGTAAAAATGACCCACAAAATAAAGCGACTGTTTCTGTAACGATACAGGCGGAAGTTGACGACATGGAGGTTCGAATCTCCGAGGAACGAGAACGATATAACACGATGATTAATAAAATGGACGCTGCGGTGAAACTGAACGCGGATTTGAAGAAAGAATACGAGACGCAACTTTGCCTGTTCCGAGATCTGCGAGAAAAGTACGAGGAGAAGGTTTCGTTACTGTCGGAGGAGAAACGAGCCCTTGAAGCTAACGTACAGACTGTTCCAAAATAAAAGCGTGCCTTAAATTCGCTCAATTATTTTATAATTAATACTATTATCATTTGTATAAAATACAAGTTGTTCAGAATTAATGGAAAATGATTCTATTTTCTTCCATCTATTCCCTAGTTAAGAAAGATTGAAGTTTTAAATACTAATGTTTTGAACAACGAATTCCAAAGATAAAAAGTTTAAATACGAATATATTTTTAAATAAAGATAATAACAAAATTTATAAATTATAAGAATGTACCATTCACTTGTTTCCGTGGTGTAGTGGTTATCACATCCGCCTAACACGCGGAAGGTCCCCGGTTCGATCCCGGGCGGAAACAATTTTTTTTTCTCACTAAAAAAGAAAAATATGTAATTTAATAATCGAATAACTTCTTAAATAATTCTAGTCTGACAGAGAATATTCTAGTTATAATTCGCAGGGTTTTCGAAGCATAAAAATTGTAAATGATTTAAAGTATGCGGAGTGAATAACCTGAATAATTTTAAAAATAAAAAAAGAAGAAATTAGTTTACCAACTAAAACAGTTGAAGCATTTATGTACTTTACGAAATACTACAAGGAAAATCTTATATTTATCTTATCTATAGTTAGCATTCACGGTGATTCCCGTATGACCGTCACTTTCACACGCAATGCTTTCGATACACGCTTACTGCATTCTATGTACAATAGAACAACTTTCTTTAAAAATTTAATCTCGACTTACAAAATAGCTGAGATTTATTCATTAAAAACTTTAAACGATGTTTAAAAGTATATTTCATTCAACGAAACTGATAACGGCGTTAATCAGCCTCCCTGACGAAGTTCAATTATAATCTAATGAATGAAAAAATGTATATATGTAATTATATATGAATTATGAATTATCAACAAACGAGCATAAAGAGAATGCAATTAACACAGCTACGACTTCAGCAAAATAAGTAAAGGAAACTAATGTAAATGAAGTCTTCTTCTTGTTATTCATGTGACATCTGCGTCCCAGCAGCGGGGATTCCTGAGTAAGTACCGTGAAGCCTTGAACTTTCATTCGAAGATTAAACAAAGTTTAACAACTCGCATAAATACGCTGCAACCCGTTGCAACCGATACCAGAGTTCTCTTATCCACGGAAACGTCCACTACTTGTTGTCACCGATAAGGTATAAATCATATATATACAACTAATTGCTGAGAAACATTTTATAGCAAAAAAGATATAATCACAGATATATGTATAATTTTAATAAAGATCGCATATCAAACACAATTAATCATTAACTAATAAGTTAATTGCATGCAGGTAATCATGAAGAGCTACCTCTTAGCAATTTTGGTTGTTGCCTTTATGGCAGCGGTATTTGGAGAGATCATAGAAGATCCATCGCAACCAGAACAGGTAAGATTAAAGGAAACATGTGTAACTGTTGTTTGTGAATACATATAATATTTGACAATCAGTGATAAATAATTCTTAATATAGCGCCTCCGTCGCGAAGCGAAACCGGAAGCTGATCCCAGTAACCGACCTACATATGTTCCTCCACCAAGGCCACCACACCCGGTAAAGATTTATGTATTAAAAGATTTTACTTCAATCAGTTGTATAAAAATGTACGATATTAAATTTTGCGTTAATTTTTCCTAGCGCCTCCGTCGTGAAGCTGAACCGGAAGCTGATCCCAGTAACCGACCTACATATGTTCCTCCACCAAGGCCACCACACCCGGTAAAAATTTATATATTAAAAGATTTTATTTCAATCAGTAGTATAAGAATGTCTAATATTAAATTTTGCGTTAATTTTTCCTAGCGCCTCCGTCGTGAAGCTGAACCGGAAGCTGATCCCAGTAACCGACCTACATATGTTCCTCCACCAAGGCCACCACACCCGGTAAAAATTTATATATTAAAAGATTTTACTTCAATCAGTTGTATAAAAATATACGATATTAAATTTCGCGTTAATTTTTCCTAGCGCCTCCGTCGCGAAGCTGAACCGGAAGCTGATCCCAGTAACCGACCTACATATGTTCCTCCACCAAGGCCACCACACCCGGTAAAGATTTATATATTAAAAAATTTTACTTCAATCAGTTGTATAGGAATGTCTAATATTAAATTTCGCGTTAATTTTTCCTAGCGCCTCCGTCGTGAAGCTGAACCGGAAGCTGATCCCAGTAACCGACCTACCTATGTTCCTCCACCAAGGCCACCACACCCGGTAAAGATTTATATATTAAAAAATTTTACTTCAATCAGTTGTATAGGAATGTCTAATATTAAATTTCGCGTTAATTTTTCCTAGCGCCTCCGTCGTGAAGCTGAACCGGAAGCTGATCCCAGTAACCGACCTACATATGTTCCTCCACCAAGGCCACCACACCCGGTAAAAATTTATATATTAAAAGATTTTACTTCAATCAGTTGTATAGGAATGCCTAATATTAATTTTGCGTTAATTTTTCCTAGCGCCTCCGTCGTGAAGCTGAACCGGAAGCTGATCCCAGTAACCGACCTACCTATGTTCCTCCACCAAGGCCACCACATCCGGTAAAAATTTATATATTAAAAAATTTTACTTCAATCAGTTGTATAGGAATGTCTAATATTAAATTTCGCGTTAATTTTTCCTAGCGCCTCCGTCGTGAAGCTGAACCGGAAGCTGACCCCAGTAACCGACCTATATATGTTCCCGCACCAAGGCCACCACATCCGGTATATATTTTTTAGTAATAAATTTTGCATGATAATAATAGTAACAACTGCTATATAATACATTTAATTTTTTTAGCGAATCTAAATCACACTTGAAAGAATGAAGCAATACAAATGAATAATGAATGAAGCAATACAAATGAAGCAATCCATTTTACCTATAATACATTAAACATGTAATAGAATGCTGAGATGTAATATTTTATTAATCATTTTACTTAATATAATTTCTTAATAAAAGATGTTCTATTAATTTAAAATATATCGATCTTTTTATTTACCACCCTTCGTAATAGGAAGGCGAACTATATGTACAAAGACTAAGTCTATGTCTTTTATGTCATACATTTTATAACAGTATTTTTATACAAGATATAAGCAGATACCTTATTCTAATTTCACGACAACTGGTGCATCTTCTTCGTTCTCCTCTTGTAAATTAGAAAAATCCCATAAAAATTTTTCAGTTAATCGGTCGCTAAATCGCTGAGTATAAGATTTTAAACGCCCATCTACATCGGAATTGAATTCTATATTAGCGAAAAGTTTACGTAGACTCTGATAAATAAAATTATTATTAGCTACAATATCGCAAAGTATATCTTCAGGTACATGCATCAATTGAATCTCTAATACTTTCAGAAATTCAATATAAATAGCACGACGTCGCGATATTGCACGATCGACACCACAAATAAGAGAAACAAGCTTTTTCCAATGTTCAAAAGCATCAAGACTTTGTCCCACCAGAAAACAGACAAATGTCAATTGCATTTCACCAATTATATCTATAGGACTGAAATAAAAATATCATTAGAAATAATGTTCTAGAATAGTTTACAAATATAAAGTATATTAATTGATTACTTACAGTGCTAACTTGTTTAAGAAAATGTCCAAAGCATAACTCGAATCAAGAAAACACTTTGTAATTTCAGTTGGTGATGCTCCATCTGGATAATGTTTTTCAGGTATTTTAGAAAGTCTAAGTTCAGTACCAGGTTTAGGTTTCATATTAGGAAGTAACTCATTTTCTTTTTCCTCCATAGTAATTCCACTTCTTCTTGTTTTCTTAGGAGTTGATTCACCACCTCTTGGTCTCGCAGCATCAGTACAATATTCTAATTCTAAAGCTGATCTTACAAACCTAAAACATATAAATTTATTGACAATTAGGTAAATAGAAAAACAGCAATTAAACATTTTGCAGATTTGTTTACATACCCACATATAGGTAAACAACGTTCAACAAGAGGAGGACTAATATAGTTTGTTAATTCCTTCCATTGCTTCCAAGTATCATAAGGATAACACCCTAGAAATCTATCTAATTCTTTTAAATTACTTCTTAATCTTTTAACTATTTCTTCTTCGACAACTTTGTGAGAAAAATTAACCTTTGTTAATAAAAAGCATTTTTCTAGTAATATGCATTTCAAATATTACTATACCTTCTGAACTAAGATCTTCTCCTTTTGGATCCCAACGTTTTACTAAAAATTCAGATTTCTTAAATGTATAAAGGAAACCAACTTTAGGTGCTGTTTCTCCAAATTCATCTACAGCACTTTAAAAATAGATAAATATAAACACTAGACTGGAAATAAAATAAACCAAACTGTGACAAACTTACCTATAATGTACGTAATGAAATCCTGGTGGAATCATTTTGATGCCTTTAAATTTATCTGCTGTGTTCCATGACTTTAAATCAATTCCAAATTCTGTACCAACAGGAACATCTAATATAATCAATGTAGCTCCTTCAACTAAAAGTCTTTGAGCTAAACATTGATCCATTTCTATTCCCTCACTTCCCATAATGGATTGATAAAATTATAAACTTCACAAGATAAGAACAGTTCTTTATGTACAAATGTATTAATAAAATTTACAACAATGTAATTATATTTAATTACTGAAACAATGTATTAATAATTGATCGTTGATTAAATATTACTAATTTGATTAAAAATTATTACAAAAACTTTGTAGTGAACAACTTTCATTCATAAACACACAGTTTACGTTATTGTTGCATTACATACAGCATATTACCACAATCAAACTGTCAATATCCGAGAGCAATACTAAGTTCACTTCATAATTCACATATAAATATTTACAGTTGAAATTGTGCCTAAAAATCGAAGTTGAAACAGTAACACATGACAGATATCATTTTTTCTATCCTCTGACAATTACTCCCTTCAATGCTCACGACGTAAATCATAGTAGAGCGCAATAATGAAGTAATGTAATGATGACTAAAAGGGGGGGGGGGGGACAAAGAAGTGGGAATAAATGATTTTTTAAAAGAATAATTATTTATAGAATTTAATTTGTTTAAGATGAAAAATAAAATTATTTTATCACTGTGTTAACAATGTAATTTTTTTTCTTCCTATTTAATATTCAAATTCTATTCTTATCTGCTATATCAAATCAATAAAAATTTTAGAAAAACATTTATAAAATGTTTTTCGTTTACACGTGGTATGCAATATGCTTTTCGTTGCTGTAGTAGTTTTTTGAGTTTAAGATCCCTAACCAACACTGTAAACATTAAAACAAATGCCGCATAAACGTGTTTCCTTATCGGCGTTCAAAAGTACAACCGATTTTAAAATAGGTAGTAGTGATTGTCATTTTAATTAGTATGGATAATAGTATTCCAGATTTGATGGTAAATGAAACCTTTCAAGTAAGTATTTTAATTTTAAACCTTTTCTTTTGAATTCGATTAAGTAGAACCGAGTATTTAGGTTAGTTTAAGGTTATACTACCTGTAAATTTCATGTTAACTTTTAATAAAAATGTAGTTAAATTTCTACAAATTCGGTACTACGTTTCAGTATAATTTCAGTATATTTATATCTTGATAGTTAATTAATTCTTTTGTATAATTAGTGAGAGTATTAGTTTATCATCATTCTATTCTTCAATTATAGTTTTTACAGTTCTAATTACGAATTTTTATCTATTTTATTGTAGGAGGATACTTCTAATTTAAATCGTTTAAAGCAATCGTATTTGTTATTGAAGAAAAAAATTTCTGGAACCCAGTAAGTTTAAAAAAATACTAATTATTTCTTTTATTACAAACATCATTACCTATAATTGATATTAATAAATTAATTTTTTTCAGTGAATTAATTAAACAATATAATGATAAATTAAAAGAATGCGACCGTTTTAAACAGGATTTAGATGCATCAAATAAACAAATGAAAAAAGTAACATGTAATTATAATTCTACATTAGCAAAAGTTATTAAATTAGAGCTTGTAAGTAAAGAAAATATATAAGCTTTTAAAATAATTATTTTACAAAATAAGTTTTATTTAATTTCCAATTAATTTTTCATTTCTAGCAAAATACAGAATATAAAAAGAATATTGAAATCCTTACCACACAAGTAAATGATCATAATATAAAAACAGCAGCTGATCAACAATATATCCAACAATTAATATGTAAGATAAAGGATACAGAAGAAAGTCAAAATGACAAACTAATGCAGTATGATTTAGAAAAATCTTCATTTCAAGGTATGTTAAAGGATGGATTAAAATATTAGCTTAAAGTATAATTTAATTTTCTTTTACAGTAAAAGTAAAGGAATTGGAACAAGAGTTAAAAAATGTTAAGAAATCTCATGATATCAAAATAAAAAAGCTAGAAAAGAAATCGTCTTCAGAAAATGAAAACAGTAAGTTGATTAATAAAAAAAAATTTGAATATTAATGCAATTATTAAATTTAGTAGTATATTTAGATTCGAATACAATCTTATAGAACTTATTTTTGTTATAGAACCAAAATTAAAAGATGTTGGAACTAATACAGCATTAACTAAAGATACAATAATGCAAAAACCGATAGTCGCGGAAAAGTGTGTATTAACTGAGGAATTTTATAACGTCAAAAATGACGTATATCCTATATTTTGTAACAAATGTGAAGTTATTCTAGAACCGCCTCCTCTTGAAAAAATATGTCAAGTTATGACTAATTCATGTCCAAAACTTATTGAAAAAATTTCATCCCCACTAAAGAAGCTGCTACAAGTATCACCAAGTAAGATATTAACTTGATTGTAATGCTTTTTCATGTACAAGATATTTTTAAATTTTGCATTTTCAGGTATAAATGGCGACGAATGCAAAACTGAGGATTTACTAACGATAACGGATACTTCTCAACCGCATTTACAACATAACAGTCACACCAATTTCATTCCTACAAATCCATTACCCCTACATCCGATGCCGTTAAATCGCCCAGATTGTTGCAATAACCTTTCGATAATGGCAGGTATGATGAATCAAGGAAACTATTATATTGGACCAACTCCAGTTAAACCTTTATCAATGACAAACTCAAACGCTACTATTCAGAATAATCATTGTGAAAGTATGACATCATCTTCAGTGTCCATTATTTCATCATTACAAAAAAAAATTGATGCGTTAGAAACAAAAGTAAAAAAAAAGTTAAATAAAACAACAACACAACAAAATAGTAATTGTTGCCATAGTCATCAACCAAATTCTAATCACATGTATGATATGAACAGTTCTATGCAATTCAGTCTTCTTGAATTGTGGAAAAGAATGACAGATCTTTATGAGAACAAAGAAAAGAAGAACCATAATATGCCTAAAAAATGGAGAAGTCACAAACTATCTAGAATAAAACATAAAAGATTGCAAAGTATGAATACTGGGTCTTGGAAAGTTGAATCAATTGCAAAAAAGACTGAACAATGTTCTCTTAGAAAGAGGCTGAAAAAACCTAAATATCGATACTCTACACTTTTTGATAAATCCGATAGTTCATTAAATAATACTGAAGATTTAGAAAAGTTAAATAATGATTGTGATACAGATTCATCAGTTGAAAAATTTCATGACACTGATAATATTAAAGCTAACATGGACTTATCATCTGAAAGCATACCACTCGCAAAAGCATCTACTTCAACTTCAAAAGCTAGTAATACAAATATGAATGAACTTGAAGTTGCAGGAACAGAACAAGATTCGGTAGAGTGCAGTAAATCAGCAGGAGGTGAGACAGATTCTGGCATATTATCAGATTCTGTTGAATCTGGTAAATTGATGAAGTTTGAAGCAGATATAGAGACGTGTTCCGAATTAATAGAACATAAAAATGCAGTAGAAATGTCTTCCATACAGAACGAATGTGATTTTACTGAGGATACTAAATCAGTAAAATCTAAACTTATAGACAATTCTCCAATAAAAGTAATATCACCACATTTAATAAAGCCTGAAAAACCGATTCAAGAAAATAATATTTCAGAAATATTAAGGAAGCCGGATGAACATATAGAACAAACTGAAGGCATGAATTTTAATACCTCAAGTTCTATAAGAAAAAGAAAAAGAAATAATCTTTCGGAATTAAAGAAATTAGATAACCGGCAAAAATTGTTAAAAAAGTTAAAAGATTTAAAGAAAAATAAAGTTGCGAATACACTTCAAAATGTAGCAGAACATACTCAAAGTTCGGAATGTGAAAAGTCTAACATTTTTCATAAAAGTAAAATTTTGGATTCGGAAACTTTTAACGAAAACGATTATACGCCTAAAAAGAAACCTCGTATTGCTCATGTACCTAGAAACACAGTAATCGAACAAAGGAAAACATCGTTGCAACCTAAGAAGCAATTAGAACAGAATACAGAAAACACGAGTGCTCAAAATAGACAACAAAATTGTATCAATTCAAACGAATCAAAGGAAAATAATAATGAATTACAAAACAATTGTAACATTGAGATAGAAGAATCACAATCGATATTTTCGAATGTAAATTCGAACAATACTCAAGACAATTTAAAAGATGCTATTTTCGATGAATTAATTCCTGCTAGTAAAGATTTATTACACGATTCAGAACATGAGGATTCATTGACCATAGACGTGAATAATTCTAGTCTTCCTAATACTGAATCTAATAATAATTCTTCGAATGAAACAATTGAACTGAACGAGGCGAAGACTGAGTCGAATAATGTATCCGAACATTTAAATGAAGAGCATGAAAACAATTCTTTAGTTGTAACAGAAACCATTGAAGTGAATAGTATGATTCAACAAGAATTATTAAATTCAAATGACAGTAACTTTATTAATACTTTGGAAATAAACGATAAAAATAAAACAAATATAAATGGTGAAGAAACAACTAATACTAGCCATGTTAAGGAAGTATCTGATGAAGATCATGGGCCAAAATTATATTGTCCATTTAAGATGTTGCAGCAATACATTAATCAACATGCAGTTAGAAATTCTAAAGAGCAGATTAAGAAACTTCAGCAAGTCCGGCTAGTAGCAGGTAAAATTATTTCGTTTAACTATTTTCAAAAGCTATAAATTCATTGATGTTATATTTTATTTGTTTAGATAAATTTGTGATGAAACAATTGGAAATCCTTAAGAATAGCGAATGGGAGACTTCTGTACACTGGGATGTAATTGAAAAATTAAAATCGACATGTAGCGCCCGTATCATAGCGAAGTTAGTATTACTATATATGCACAATTAATGTTTGACATAATTAATTATTAGCTAAAATCATTATATAATTTCAGTGGAATTATAAATTTCTTAAGCAAAGAAGATATATGTAATGAAGGTCTAGATAAAAGTCACACACCACCTGCACCGTTAATGTCGAAAACTCAGCAAAAAATTGCAGCTTTATTGATCGACTTGGAAAAATCAAAACCCAAAGTTTTTCAACTTGTTCAGGCTGGCATAGAGTATAAAGTCCTTAGGCTTAATCAGTCAATACAGGTTTAACTTTATTTCGTTGTTCTAATACGTTACATGCAATTAAAAAATTTAGTTATAAAGAATAACTATTTCTTTCTTTGTGTGTATTTAGAGAACTGTCATAGAATCTCTGTCTAGAATGTACACAGTTTTCGCACGAATTAAGAAAGACCGGGAACGAGTAAGAATATTCTGTTGCGATGCATTGTACTGTTTGGGGCTTAACATGACATTTATTTTATACACAGTACTCACCTGTTGGCCAGAAGTGTTTCCAAATAATGACTCTAATAGTGCGTATAGTTTTTTGAATAATTTTAAATATTTTGTTATTTATTGTAACCGTTTAATATTTACAGAATTATTACCAAAATGTATGGCGCACTTAATTATAACACAACAAGCTGTAAATTATCCCAAACTTAATGCTTTAAAAAACTTGATATCCATATTTTATAAATATCCACTGGGAACATCATCTACAGATATTTTAAAGGAACTTTTAATGACACTCCAAGGTAAAAAGAACTGCAATACACCTGTATTATGATTAAAATATAAGTTGACTGATTTGAAGAAACTGTTCTTACAGAAAAATGTAACAATGAAGTAGAAATAGCTATTATACTTCTTGCAAAGAGGGAAGGTACTGCATGGACATACAAAAACATTATTAAGGGTGCATTATTACCAATGATAATCAACAATAAAATACCGAACACATATCGGGCATTTTGTTTACTTGGTAAGTTTGATATTTAAGAATTTTTACTTAAAATTCGAAACAAAGTAAACTTCTATTACAATATTTATAATTATAGGTACCTTAATGCGTACGTTTCCGATAAAAGATAAAGATAATGAAGTTGGAGAAATTATGGAACAGCTGTGTGACCTAATTAATTCTGGCGAAGGTATTTCTTTGTAACATACTTTATTTATTCTTTAAACTTAATATTAATAATTTATATACTAATAAATAATTTTTGTCTTTAATTAGGATCAGATGAACAAAACGAGGGTGTCATATCAGCATTATTGAATTTGTCGCGGCATAATTTTGACAAGGTGGTTCAAAATGTATTAAAATGGATCCCATCTGCGCCCCTTCAAGATCGTACTATAGAACAATTTCAAAGTCTATTCCATTCGCGTGACAGAGATTTTTGGAGATCTTATTTAAGAAAGAACAAACAGTTGTCGGATATTCAGAAAATGTGTGAAACGTAATGCATAGTTTTTTAACACAAATAAGAATCGTATGATGTTTAACTATGAAATAACCAATATTACTTAAAAATTCATTTCTTTCTGTTAGCATTCTATTAATTTTGAATGCATTTGAATTTTGTTGTTAGTGCTCTATTAATTTGACATATATGTTTAAGTTTTCCTATTTTTTAAACAAAGTATCTCACCGAATAATTAATCAGAGCAATAAACTTCTAATTTCTTTTTTGATGACCTAATTCTTATAAGAACAGAAATATCGTTTTCTGAGATTTTTGTATGTACAATTTAAATTTTATTGTAGCAAACCATTAATTAGTTTTAACATTCAGTTCCTTCCTTTTTTTATTTGTTAAAATGTATGATATACAATATATGGAAATGATCTGTTTTGAAGATCAAATTATTGTATTTTATATGTATGTATATATTATAAGTGCGTATGTTAAAGGTAATTCAAAAATTGAATCAAAATACTGATGTAATTTTGATAAACCAAAGAAGTCGCCTGATATGTAAAACAGACTTCAATAGTATTACTAACGAAGCTTTGTGCACGTTTGGATGTCTCATGTAAATGTATTTTCTTTAAAAAAAAAAAAATAGACGAATTCGTTTTGTTATACCACAAAATAAAAACATTGATTTTCTAAATCCTATTGTTTGAGCAACAGTTCCTTCAATCTGTCAACTAATAATTTTATTATCTCAAGTAAAATAATAATGAAACTTTTTATTACCGATATAATGAACATTAAATAATAGTTAGAAGATATAAGGACTTACATAATTTATAGTAAAAGGGCACTCTGTTGCTTGGGCGTAGATATTTGGAATTCAAATCTTGATGGTTCTAGTAACTATCACTTTTCAACTATTTTATCAACTATCTCCGAAACCACAACTAAATTTGCACTAGTCAAATACACCACATTAAAAGTATTGGATGCAATGGAGATCAAATTGATGTTTGAACTTTGGATTACTTTTTACAAGAACACTTTATATACAAGAATAGCAAGCATTACTTGTAATTCGATAAATCTTTAAATGATTTATTACTAATTTAATATACACAGATGCTAGTTTAAGCGCGAAATATTTTGAATACAGCAATTTTGAAACGTACAGATTATTAGTTTCGCGCTGACTGAATCTACCGTACCGGAAGTACTAACGAGATCGAACTTGAAAAGAAGAGTTTAAATACTAAATTCTGTTCAATGAAATATCTATTTATGTATATATCATTCTTAAACGTATTATTTCAGTTAATTTACCTTTTTCCTAAATGCTTTAGAATAAATATTCTATTTTCTAGAAAAACTATAATTACTGTTCTTCCTCGCGTAGTCTTATTTAATCTTACAGGAAATGACGTCAAAGAAGATGGCGCAGCCCATAACGCACTGATCAATAATGGCGGGAAGGTATTTAAAGGATGAAATGCAGCAACATGTACGATCTCGCTTATTTATACTATTTAACCATTTCGGGAAACAAGATTACAAGTTTTTATTCCTTTCAATATAATAATAATTATAATAATAATAGATAATAATAATAAAAATAGATAATAATAGCAATAATAATAATAATAATAATAATAATAATAATAATAATAATAATAATAATAGAAATAATAATAATAGAAATAATAATAGCAATAATAATAATAATAATAGTAATAATAATCAACATATCGTAAGCTTCCATACGCAGAGCACGCTAAGTTAATACATGTACATGGTTTCTTTACAAAAATAATAACAATGTTTCGATACAACATTGCGGATCCAGTGATCAATCTCGTCTAGCTAAATTACACTTTAGCAGCATTTTTTTCCTTTGGATAGATTACTCTTGTATAATCCCCGTTATATTCTCGTTCTCGTTCTTCTCGCTCGGTCGTTTGAAAAGAACGCGCGCACGCGTGTACGCTTGCGCATTCGTGTGCGCGCCATTCTTTTCGTTTGCCGATCTTTCCTTACCCCCACTCCTCTCTCTCTCTCTCTCACGTTCACTCTTTCTCACCCCCACTCTACCTTTCTATTTTTTCTCTTTTTCATTCGTTTTTATAAATAAACTACTTTTATTTTGTCAGTTAATCGACATTGTCTTTGGTACATTTACAACGAACAGCATATACCGCGACAGAGAGTACGGATTTGGTATGTCGGACGGGGTACCTACCATCCGCCGTCATAAAGCGCACGCAATTCACGGAAAAAAAAGAAAGAAAAATTTCACTTGGAAACCTTTCGCGTGTCCTCGGAGCGCGAAGGTTTCCGTCTGGAAATTAAAACGCAGGGAAAATGCGGAAAGAAAAAAAAAGAAAGGAAATACTAAGAAAAAAAAAATTAAGAAGAAACGGAAAACGGAAAAGCAAGAAGCAAACAAGAGAAAATGAAGGAAAGAAGAGAATGTGTGCAACATACACACACGCACACACACGGGTTTACAGCGGTCGCCGGGAGAGCGACCAAGCGTCGATCGGAACACGATCTCGCGGTCCACCGTGAACTTCGCGATTCAAGTGTCCTCGGGTCGGTTCCGATCGACCGGTCATCGGAGCGAACCATGTCCCTCCCGCCTGGAGGTCTCTCTTCTAGGATAAGACCCCGTGGACCGCGGCCGTGTTGACCCAGAACGAAAATTCTTCGAAATTTCTTCGCGTCTTTCGGCTCCCTTTCTCTCTCTTTCCCCTTCGACCGAATACAACACACACGTATCCTTCTCGTGTCTGCCTTTTTTCTTGTTCTTTCCCTTCCTTCGGTTCTCTTCTTCGTCTTGATCTTCGCGATACACGGCTACAGCGTTGTCTGATGTACTAAAATGCCACCACTGTCTACGCTTAAACGGTCGCTAAGTCGCGAGCCCGAGTCATTGCTCTCGACGGCGATCCTCTCTTTATCTTTCTTTCGTTTCTTTTTCCTCGCCTCTTGCGATCGCTCGCGAGACGAGGAAACGAAAAATACTGTTTTCCAAACGATGGATCAATCGAGATGAATAAATGGAGGGACTAACGATCCCCGTTTCTCGAGCAATCACACGGTCGCGACCATCGATCCTTAACGTTTACGGAACTGACACTCGCAGTCTACCCATGAACCTTTCCTTACGATCGTTCTCGTACGAAAATTTTCTGTGAGGTCCCTTCCGCTTTGTTCAACAATTCAGCCATTCGTCGGTTCGATCGACGGGGTTCCAGTAATCGCTCTTTCACCGGTGCTGGTGGTGGACGCGTTTCAGAACGCGATATACGATCGATAGGGGAATATTAAAAAAAGGAACTGACGACGATCGTCAGGAGCGATTACTCGAACATGTTTCGCGATTATTTTTAGAAGCTGATTCAACGATCGTACACCGAAGCGTACGAATCGCTATGTCGCGGTTATACGAATGAAAATTTGTCTGGTAGCCGGACGAAGACGCGAGGAGGAAATGGCTTTTTCGATTGAAGAACAACGCGGACCGCCATGATGATGTTCGTCGAATGAAATGGCTTTGAATGTCGAAAACGCGAGCTTTCCATCGAGCCTCGCGTTGGTTTTCACAGGCACACCCGAGGAGTCCGATTAACTGCGCGCTGTTTCCCCGCTCTATTTTCTCACCTTTTTTATTACATTTTCTTTTTTTCGTTAAATACCATCCTTTTTTTTCTTTCGTTCGTTCGTTCGTTCATAAATTAATAGGTGCGTGTCCTTAAAAGATACCGTGTTAACCAAATATAATACGCGATAGCATTAGGAATAAACTGATTAATCGTGATCCGACGATGACAATAATAATAATAAAAGGAGAATAATTAAACCGATCGTAACTAATGGATCGTTGAATTAGTAAATTAATAATAATAACCGTGGTAATTAATAATTAAAGGAAATAGTTAATGTAAGAATAAATTAGGAACCAAGTACAAAGTTACGAGAAGAAGGTATGATGCGATCCGGGGGGGGGGGGGACAATTAAATTAGACCTCTACCGGTTTCTTTTTCACGCCACTGTTTCTCCGCGTCGATTACGATTATTTATAATAAATTACACCGCACGGTTACGATTTGGCGCTCGTTCTCCCGTGACGAAAAAGAAAGAAAAACGGAAAACAAAAAAGGATATAAACACCTTTAGGCCGCCCTAGCTCCACGCGTTTCTCGTCTCGGAACCTGCCCTCGTCTCGTCCTCTAATCACTACGGTACGTATATCTCTCCGGTTCTCTTCTTCGTTTTCTCCGTTTCCTTCTTTCGTTCTCGATCGCGTCACGGACAACGACAATCCTCGCCCGATCGTTTCCCACGGCAGATGTCTTACGAAACCTCGAAACGAAAGGGAAACCACGAGGTCCACCCGATCGGGCGAAGAAGAAAGAAACGAAAGCGTCGTCGTCGTCGTCGCCGTGTCAGTTACACGGGAGGAGTACACTACATTGTTAGACGATTCTCGATTCTCGATTTCTTCGAAGCGCGCTCGGAAGCTTGTTTCACGCCGCAGCACACGGTATCTACAAAAATGTACAAAAACAGAACACCGTCGAACACGAGTCGACCCCTTTCGGAGCATTTTGCGTTAGGTTGCGATCGGCGAGGAAAAGTAATTGCAAATCGTGCTTCCGCGAGGGCTATCCAAGATGGCGTCGCGACGACGTCCGGTGGCGTTCACAGTTCCGATCGATTCCTCGGCTACCTTCGCGCGGTAGCTAGTAGGAAATTGGAAAAAGAAAAAGGGAAAGTGTACCCGCGGAAGGCGGATCGGCTCTGTCATCCGGTCGACTCGTTTCCCGATAAATTGAATTGTCGATGGCCACCGCAGGAGGATCAACGGTCGCAGCACGATTGCAGTTTGTCCGCTACAACGGCCCGATCGCGTGCCAGACAAATTTAACAGGGAACGAATCGGCTGGCCCTACGTGGATAATTTACTATTTACAGGTGGAGAGGTGAGAAACAGAGACCCGCTCCGTGGTACGCTTCGATTACGGTCTTACAACCGATCGTCGATGATCGGCGCCTTCGCCATCGGCAATCGCCGCCGCGACTCGTGTCGTGATTTCTTTCTTTTGGTTTTGTCTTTAGGGTTTGGTCGATGTTCATCGAAGACCTGGTGAACGTGCTACAACCGAAACTCGATTTCTCGTTTTCTATTCAGATTTCAATACCGCGCAGAGACACCAGTTTCGTTTTGTTTCCTTTTCTTTTTTTTTTTCTTCTATTCTTACCATTCGTAACGGCGCTGTGGATCTCGCCGAGGCCTAACCACGCGAACATAAATTATATTACGAATTTAAATTAAGTTACACGTTGTGCGAACGAAAAGATACATGTACACATACAGATATACATGTATGTATATATATATATGTATTTATATATATACATACACATACAGTTAACGCAGACTTTTCAATAAATAATTGCGTCTATATTAAACGAACATTTTACACAATGGAACACTTGCGAGCAAGTTTTGTTCGGTCGCGCGAAACAACATCGAATTTATCCGCCGGTACCTACCTCCTCCCCAGCATTCGTGGACAGTATTCGATTATCAGAATTTTCTCTGGCGCGCGCACACTGGACGAAAGAAAAAAAAACTAAACAATAAATACATCGTTGTCGGAATTTTCAAAATTCCTCTCGGCTGGCTCGCTTTCGTTCGAAGGGACAACAAGTCAGTCCGACGATTTAGAAGCTTTCACGAATACTGCTTAGCGTCCGTTAACGCTACCGATAAGCGAATCGTTCTATTTTCCGCGTTTACAGTGTCGTTGATTTATGAGGAACTTGTGCTGAACCCGGGAACTCGCATCGGCCATGGATCGATCGATCTCAGCGCGGGGAGACGGAAAGGGGACGCGAACGAAATACCGGGCAAACGGAAAACGGGACGGGGTAAAGAATAATTGAGGGGAAAGGAGAAGCAGAGAAAAAGTAGAATAGAAAGAAAACGGTTAAACCCATGGGGAAGGGACGGAGGGGGAGGGAAGCAGTTGATCTCCGCGCGTTTTCTCGGTCGAAGCTGGGGAAAGAAAAATAGTGTGTGTTCTACGACGAGCAACTTCGTTCTACTTAGCAACGGGAGGATTATTCGTCGAAACTTAACCGATACGTTTATCTTAACCGACGACGCTCTAATAACGTTATGTAATTATTCTCCGGTTATTATTGTCTGCTCTAAACTATCTCGTATCTCCGATAGGAACAAATTACTTATGCTTCTTCTCCGTTCACGTTCGCGCTAAATGCTTCTTCTCGCTCTCCCTTTCTTCGTTTCCCTCTTTCTCACCAAGAGGACCCACCACCTATTCATCCGGAGGCTTTATTTTTAAGCTTCTCCATTCTCTTCTCCACCTTTCCTCGTGCTTTGTTCTTCCAGTTTGCGTTCAGGTCCAGCTATTTAAAGTCACCAGCTATCTATTTCCTTTTTAATCCTACGCCCTCTCTTCTCGATCTCGCGTGGATCATCGGCTCCAAGGATCTCCCCTGCCGATCCATACGCGTAGATCTTTCCATCTCGCCTCTAAGCGAGATCGTCTCTTCTTGATGACGATGTTCATCCACTCTTCTGTTCTTAAAGGGATCCTCCGGATACGTACAAACGCACGGCTCGAGTTTGTGCGAAACGATCCCCGGTTCTTCTTCTTCTTCAGCGAGAAAATTCAGGCACAAACAAACGAATTGGACAAACAGCGAGTTAGATTCGAGTCAAATGTCGCGCACAATCGTCGAGCAATGCGTTCACAATGAATTTTTCCTCCCCTCTTCCCCCTCCATCTAGCTCCCTTCGCTTTTTTTTCTCTCTGGCACGCCGCCGCTAGAGCGTAGTCCATGGACGGAGACAGAAAACAGAGCTGGGTGAAAGTGATTCCCTTCCGTCGACGTGGTGTCGGTGATCTCTTAACGCTGGACGCCTGCCTCGGTTCGTGTCGTGGAAATTAGGCACCGGACTCGCTCTATCATTGATTCGAGCGCCTGCCTTCGCTGATGGACGCCATTCTCATTGACTCCGCTTCCGGGCAGCTCCATCCGGGCATTCTCGTCTGTTCTATCGTTGTCTGGGAACAAAAGGAACACGGACGGTTTTTACACGATAGATACACAACGTTGTTTTATCAATGGTATTACTTTCTTAGATCGTAACTCCTTTTCTGCGTTGCTAGCTAACGAACTGTGCATGTTGTTTGATTCTCAAAACAAGGAATCTTTTTAATCAGATTCGTTTAACAAAGCAATTGTTATACAACGATGATTTTCAGTACCTTGTACACGGCTATGAGCGATAATCAATCGTGCAACAGGTATGTTTTGTTTACAGTTCTCATTTTATTCACTTTTAAGGGGGGAAAGCGGGAAAACGGTTAACATGCTTGAGGAAAAACATATTCGAATGCTTAACCCTTTGCACTCTGAATTATTTTTCAATTTTGTTGCCAGTAACTCCCTAGTATTTCAGGTGCATTATTTGAAATTTACTTTAAAGGACAATTCCTTGAGTGTAACTTATTTTTTTTATCAATTACATTAAACGTAGCTCTCAAGTTTTGTTGTAACTCAATTCAATTTTGTTACGAGTAACTCCCTATTATTATAGGTGCTTTACTTAAAATTTGCTTTAAAGGGCAATTCCTTGAGTGTAACTTATTTTTTTATATTAATTATATTAAACGTAGCTCTCAAGCTTTGTTGTAACTTATATTCATTTAATTTCATCTTGACTCTTTGGTCTTAAACTTTCGTCTGCTACTGTATTTAAAATGGCACTTTAAAAACGTCGAGTTTGACTCGGCATAGGAGTTACTATGATTAAAACTGACGTCGAGTCACACTCGACAAACGAATGCAAAGGGTTAATATTGATAAACGAGTGTATCTGGTGTACACTTACCGAACTGTTAGGATTCCTGGTCATGAAGATCATGAGGGAGCGGCTGCGGCTGCTAAACGGCCTCAACTCCGGATCTCGGCCAGGACCATCCACCGTGTCGACGCAGTTACTGTTGGCATAGAAATAACGTCGAATGTGAAACTTCTGCATTCGTTATCCGCCGCGCGCACGTGAAAACGTAAAACAAGAAGAAGCCCGAAAATTCGCTCTCCAAAATCTCAAACTCTTTAACATCGACGGTAATTTTTACCCCTTTGCGCTCGAGAGGTGTTAGTCACCAAATGATATCTTACGCAAATCTTCAGACTTTAATTAGTTTTTTTATTAGCCAGAGTCAGAAATTAAATAGTCATATATGTAAATTTTAATATATTACTTAACTAAACTAAATGACGTTTAAAATAGGCAAATCTTAGTAAATATTTCAAATTTGAAAATTTGTCAAGGTAGTGTCATTAGACGACTGACAGTCATCTCTCGAGTGCAAAGAATTAAATTAATCCCTTGACATACAATGACGTCTGGGAGTCGTCAGAGATTAAATAGTCATATATGTAAACTTTAATATATTACTTAACTAAACTAAATGACGTTTAATATAGGCAAATCTTAGTAAATATTTCAAATTTGAAAATTTGTCAAGGTAGTGTCATTAGACGACTGACAGTCATCTCTCGAGTTCAAAGGGTTAAATTAATCCCTTGACATACAATGACGGCTGGGAGTCGTCATTCATTTCATGTGTCATTGTAGTCTTTGACGTCTGGGAGATATCAAAGATGTTTCGAAATGTCTCATACTTTACAGAACTACTAATTTATTATTTTATAATGTTAGTCTTAATTATTGTCCATTAACATTATATCTCAACCTGACTAAATGTTATATAGCAATGCAAATTTCAAAATAAAATGTTCTTTTTCTAAGCTTGCACATAACTGTACAATTTAGCCAAATTAAATGGTATTTTTCGAACGCATCAAATTTATTTGTATGTCAACGGGTTAAATCGTTGTTCATCGTTGATCTAGCCTTCGTGATCGAAGGAGAGCAAAGAGTGGATGCGTTTAAGGAAACACGTACCTCGACCGCAGTTCCTTTTGCTTTCGCTTGCAATGGATGTAAGCCGCTATGCAAATGATAACGACCAGGAATACTGCTATCGTGGCACCGCCGGCGATGCTGGCTGTCTCCAACATTACACGTTGCCGGGAAGCTGTAACAGAAACGTCAACTCCCTTAGCCACCAGACACAACTTCCTGTCCCCGCGAACAAGCTCTAAAACGCGAGGTTTCAGGCCGAACAAGGGACCTCGTTTAATTTACATTGTACCGAGAAAGGTTACGTTTGCTATTTCACACAGATAATTAGACTGTGGTCTTTAAGAAGGGAAATACGATTGAAAAATTTCTGGCGAAAACCGGTCCTCCATATTTTCGTCCATTCTTCGATCACAATTTATTTTATTAGCAATCGAAACATCAATGTATATAAATGAATAGAATAGATATTTGTAAGGTATAAATAAACGAATGAAAAATAAAAGAAAAATATGATAAAAAATTGAGTTTTCGATTTTCGGAACATCAACATATACTAATGTGTAGAATATATATTTTATGTAAGGTATAAATAAACGAATGAAAAATAAAAGAAAGATATAATAAAAAATTGAGTTTCCAATTTTCGGAACATCAACATATATAAATGTGTAGAATATATATATATAAACGAATGAAAAATAAAAGAAAGATATAATAAAAAATTGAGTTTTCGATTTTCGGAACATCAACATATATAAATGAATAGAATAGATATTTGTAAGGTATAAATAAACAAATGAAAAATAAAAGAAAGATATAATAAAAAATTGAGTTTTCGATTTTCGGAACATCAACATTTACAAATGTGTAGAATATATATTTTATGTAAGGTATAAATAAACGAATGAAAAATATAAAAAAATTGAGTTTCCAATTTTCGAAGTGTTCGTTTCTTAAAAATTTGATATTTTTGGAGATGACTGAATTTCTCGTTGATATCATCGATCGGAGTGTATAGGATGGGATGTGTTGACACTTACGTAAATAGGAACCATCTAAATCCTTGAACTCGCATCTCTGCCCGATGTAGCCGTTGGCGCATCTAGAAGAGAAAAAAAGAACGGATCGAACGGCTTCGGTTAGAACAGTGTTGTGTGATAGCCGGATAAAAGAGCAGCGGAACGCACGCCGGGCTTTATTGTTCGTACGCGGCGCTTCCGTAAAACACGGCAAGAAATCCAGGAAGCTATAAAGCGTACTCTTTAGGCATGAACCGCTTTTAGTATCGGGCATTAATCAGATAGGTACGCCGTCGCTCTCAAACCACCCAATTAGTACACTTAATTATTAACAAAAAAAAGAAGAACAGACAGAAAGTGAGGTAGAGAAAGAAAGAAAGAAAGAAAGAAAGATAGAAAGAGAGAGGGAGGGAATGGAAAAAGAGAGGGAGAGAGGGGGGAGGAGAGGAGAGTGAGAAACAAGGAAAGGGGAGAGAGAGGGGGATAGTTGGGTAGCGGAGGGAGAGGAGAGGAGAGGAGAGAAAGAAAGAGAGAGCGGAGAAAGGGAGAGGGGGAGAAACAGAGAGAAAAATGGAGAAGGGGAAGAGAGAGGGAGAGGGAGAGAGAGAGAAGCATTTCGAAAAAAAGAAGCAGAAGAAAGAGAAGAAGATTGCGAAGATTAAAACGAGAAAGGGCAAATAATAATAAAAAAGAATAAACACAGGAAGGGGAACGATGGTTGCCGGCAAAATCGTATCGATTCCTTTGGCCCGTAATTACCCGGTAATTAAAAAAAGATTCTCACGGTCGATTTCACGAAACGGTACCCTCGGATGATGACTCGCCCTTGGAGCGGAATAATTAGCCGAATGCTCGCGGCTTCCACCGAGATTAAGCCGAAAAGATGCACCGTTCGATTAATTGAAAACCTGCGGTCGCCGAATTAACGAGATCGCTGCGCCAGTTCCTCGGTTACGCTCAATTGTTTCTCAAACACTGAACCCGGTAACGACGCACGCACAGCTTATCGCTTAAAACGCGTATCCATTTTAGATTGGATGCAAACGACCGATTATTTGCCCGACACGATTCTGTATTTGTCTTTGTTGTTTTCGATCGCAGAAGCAAGAAAAGGCATACGAAAAGACGCATTAATAACATTACTGTTACTCATACACTAACAATTGTGTTGCAATTATAAATTAGGATTCGACAATATGATTTACGACGCCATCTAATGGATCACTATATTATATATTAGCATATAAGACAACGGTCTTCAGTCGTAAATTGTCAGTACAGTGAATAGGATCGGTTAGTAAAATAAAGAGGCGATTTATAGTTATTTCAGAATCACTTACATCAGGGCTTCTTAAACAATGGGTCGCGACCCTAAATGGGGTCGCGTAGCAAAATTCTGCAATTTTTAATTTTAGATTTTTGTATGTTTCAAAACGAATCCTAAAACTATATATTTTCATATGTATATGTATATTGTTACCTAATAAATAAATCATCAAAAAATATTAATTTATTTTTCTTTTATATTTGTATGGGGTCGTCAAGGAACTCGCAATCATAAATGGGGTCGTGAATGACAAAAGTTTAAGAAGCCCTGACTTACATCAATCAAAGTTTTAAACCTGCCCCAACAGTTGCAATTTCGAAAATTTTGTTCAAAGTATACCTTATTCCCCTTAGAATATGTATACTGAAAACAGATATACAAGAAATGTCTGTAAATGTAGTGTTAAACAAAACCGTAGAAAGTCCTGTGCGTTTCTTTTTTCATCGCGATGGTCGTTGATTTGTCGTTGCACGATATTAGTTAGAGCGCAGCCCTGCACGTAGGTTGATTTTTCGCGCGCACGCCAGAACCCGAACCGACGTGTTTTCGTTTCAGCAAATCGCTCGCTTCTTTTCCATCGCGGAACCGAGCACTTGAGCAACGCTTCCGTTACTCCCACGCAACCAAGAAGACGTTAACACTATTCCTACCACGACCGGTGAAATGACCTTTTTTAAAATTATGATTAGAATTTCATATATACAACGTAATTGAATCGCCTTTAAACTTTAGGCTTTTCCTCAAATACACGTGTAACACATTTTTCAATATTCACTTATTTTTTCATTGTTTACTTTCTGAGAGAAATTTGTAGTCTGTCTTACGTGGAAATGTCGCGGTAGGAATAGATACACGTGAAGTGTCGGTAGGAATAGCGTTAACACTTAGCCGACCGAATGGGGAGATCTCCCATTTTTTCCTTGACAAAGCAGCGCCATTGATTATTAGTTGATCTTTGATGTCGAATTTATTAAAAATAGTACCTCGGAAAATTTGTGAACGGTACTCAGTTCAAGACCAACAAGTAACAAAAGCAGATAGGATCAATTGCAGCGCTCTATTGAGGAGAAAATGGGAGATCTCCCCATTCGATCGGCTAAGCGTTAACCCTTTTGGTACCGAGCAAATTTAACGAATTTGCTAAGGTTTAGGATAAAGCTCATAAAAACGGAAGTAAGTATGATATTTACAAAATTCAACAAGAAGCGTATTACGGAATAAAAGAAAAAATTGAAACATTTATAATTTTTTATAAATTTATTTTGAGATCGAGCTCTCTCGCGATGCAAATAGTTAGGCGCCATGGCATACGCAACGATATATCGTCGTTCGGTACTAAAAGGGTTAATATCGCGGATCCTGCACTCTTTTCGCCACGATTTCAGCTGGAAACCACCGGCTAACCATTCCGGAAGGCATCTATCATCGACGTATCGTAGCACGTCGATCGATATTCCTGTTGGAGGATCAAGCATGAAGGCCTCGATGTACTTCCTCGTGCGATCTAGAATAATTGCTCGTTCTCACAGCGTTTCATTCACGATAGTTAATCGACGTTGAAAAATTGCAATGCCACCGTTTTCATTTCGAATTTAATCGATGTTCCTCTGCTCTTCGTTGGACGCTCAATTGATTTATAACTAGATTAATCAATCTGCAATTAACTTGCTCTGGTAGTTCTAGCGTTAACCCTTTGCACTCGAGAGGTGACTCTTAGTCGTCTAATGATACTAACTTCAAACATTTTCAAACTCGAAATATTTACTAAGATTCGCCTATATTTAACGTCATTTAGTTTAGTTAAGTGATATACTAAAATTTACATATCTGACTATTTAACCCTTTGCACTCAAGAGGTGACCGTTAGTCGTCTAACGATACTAACTTCAAACATTTTCAAATTCGAAATATTTACTAAGATTCGCCTATATTAAACGTCATTTAATTTAGTTAAGCGACGATAAAAAAGCTAATTAGCGTGTCAGATCGAACAAACGATGGAACCTAGACGAATGACAATTCAGAGAGTTGCCGCGTACAACACCCGTGGCGCAATGATTTACACGCCACGGCTTACTTTCAGGGCACCGTTTATCGATTTAATCAACGGCCTTCCAGTAGATTTCCCAAGCGAGTCCGTGCTTAATTATAACCGGTGTCGATGATGAAAAGAGATTTGCGCGCGTCCGGATCACGTAAATCTAGTTTCCTCCGCGTTTCTCACATTTGACGTCACTGGTGGCGCGAACGCGTGACCGCGAGAGAGCACCTGAACGCGATCGGCTCGCAAATGGCGCAGAAAATTACGCAAAATCGTACATATTTCGCGGCTGCCGATCGTTATCGTTACAAATCACCGTTTCATCATGATAGAACAGCGGTTCTCAAACTTTTTTTCAAACGGCTACCCAAATTAGCTTGAAGGCGGCACGACAGCTTACTCGGTTTTACTTCTGTTTCACGTCGGTTAAGGTTGACCCTTCGAGAACGAGTCACAAATTATCAGTTAGATTCTGGATTTTCCGTAGAAAAATTGTCTATAAATAAAACCTGGTCTTCCTGTGTACACGGTGGATATTAATTTCACGTCTGTATTTATTGGTATGGCAGCGTTATCATTCATAGTAGCTTCATAAAAGTTCGTCGTCGTGTATACGCGACTGTGGGCCTAAATCTAATTAACACATTGACAGTCGGTCCCGTGAAAACGGGTTCCTGAGTCTGTCGTTTGAGTAGCTGCCCCACGACTTTATATTTTTAATTGCCGTTAAATTGTATATGACGAATATGCAAATAAAACGTACTATTTTACGAAAATATATAACGTTTTAAATATTCTTTTTGGCTATTCAGTGATCAAAATGGCCGACGTTCGGGGTTTAACCCCTAAACTGGCCAAACTGTGCATACTCAAGATAATTCGAGCGACAAGAAAATTTACAATACAAAAATTATAATTATTTTTGTATTTTTTTAATTTTCTTGCCAAGACAACGTTCTAAATTGTGGTTTTTACGTTAAAAAAAGAATTCATATTTTTGGCCGGTTTTTTTTTCAAAAAAAAAAAAAAAACTGCATTAAGGGGTTAAATGTCTCTTAGATCACCAGCTATCAATGTGTTCAGTTTTGCCAATTTTCGTAGTAACTTATTTCAACCCTTTCTGGTGGAACTCTTGAAACTCATGAAACTCCAGCTCTAACATTCTGTGAAGCACATTTTGAAGAAAAGACGAGATACTAACATAGTCGCACAATTACTGTATTGACTATAACAAGCGTGGTCTCATTAGCAAAAATGTCCTCCGCCTCGTCTTTACATGTAAGCATGCGAGAACGCGCGCGCGCGAGCAAGAAAGTGGAAACGCTTATTATCCAGCACTTTCCACCGCAGGAATTTTCTCCGTCCGCTTCACGGAATCCTCCTGTCCGTTCCGTGGAAATTATGGGAGCGCGAAAAAGTAGCACGCACGATGCTCGCGAGAGGAATCGGCCTTCGCCGCGATTATTCATTTGCCACGCCGTTTTCGGTCGTTTGCATGCGAGCTGGTAGACCGGAACCGTTCGTTCTATGAAGAATCAGGAAAAAAAATGGACTTTAGCGTCTGTGGTGCTTTGGGATTTTCGTGGTCGCAAAATTCCTATTGATTGTGAGTCACATATATACCTACGCGTATGAGTAACGTTCATGTTATTTAGAAGCTTCGTCACCGCGTTATTTGTCACTATACATCATTCAAATTATTATTGGTATATTGAAATAGGACAAACTAAACTTCTCCATTTCGCTCGCCCCCGGTAGCCCACTTGATGGCCGAGTCTGGACCTGAACGGAACGCCAAGCAAAATAGGCTGGGCATTTAACGTGTTGACAACCGAAAACTCCCAAAAATCAGAGATAATTGTTTCGAAATTCTGGAAACGAAGTCAACGACACTGTTGAAACATGTAAATTAGAATGGTAATTTGCGACATCTATCTATATGCGTCCGATCATTATTGTGGAGGCAGTCTAAGAGTATAGTTATATCCTACCTATGTGCTTAACCCTTTCGTTACGGAAGTCGCCTACGAGTACGAGAGCCGACTTTTAGAATTTACCATTCTGAATTAAATTACTAGGAATTATAATTCGATGTCTAATTATCCTAAATTGTACTTTTATTTATAATAATAGCAAAATTGAGAATTTTAATTTGACGTATCAGTTACCCTAAATTATATTTTTATTTATAATAATAGCAAAATTGAGAATTTTTATTTGAGATATTAATTACCCTAAATTATATTTTTATTTATAATAATAGCAGAATTGAGAATTTTAATTTGACATATCAGTTACCCTAAATTACATTTTTATTGATAATAATAGCAAAATGACATATCAATTACCCTAAATTATATTTTTATTTATAATAATAGCAAAATCTCCAAATATGTCGTTGTGTAACACTTATAGAAAAAGACGATCCAAAGAATGACAAGGCTGCACCGAAAGATGTAAGTTCGAACATTAGTTTACAGAAGCGCAACGTGCACACTTTTCGGCGCAATGCTCCGTACAGCGGTGTCACTCGGACGAAGCGAAAGGGTTAACTAAAGTGTTATGATAAAGTACATATTGAAAGCTAGTTAATCACCCTCCTAAATCTAACAGACACCCTCGAACCTCTGATATCACCTATTCGAACGCCTCCAAACGAATAGTTCGCTCGTAGGACCTACAGGAACCAGCGATCATTCCGTGGACCATAAACGAAAAGGTGATTCCCTACAATCGGAGGCGACTTCCCAGGGACTCCCGTAGGAATGTCTCGGTACGTGTTACCGACGGGCGAAAGGGTTAACTAAAGTGTTATCATAAAGTACATATTTGAAAGCTAGTTAATCACCCTCCTAAATCTAACAGACACCCTCGAACCTCTGATATCACCTATTCGAACGCCTCCAAACGAATAGTTCGCTCGTAGGACCTACAGGAACCCGCGATCATTCCGTGGACCATAAACGAAAAGGTGATTCCCTACAATCGGAGGCGACTTCCCAGGGACTCCCGTAGGAATGTCTCGGTACGTGTTACCGACGGGCGACCTGGGATTAGCGTCGACGGCGGCGAAAGGAAGACGCGACGTTCCCTTTTCTCCGCCTCCCGACGCCTTGGATCCGTCTCGATTGTTCCAAGCAACTGTGTCGACGCGATTCTCAAGCCCGGAGGGTGCGCGTGAGCAAGAAAAAAGTCGGCTTCCGTGTAATGTTCCCGGGGATCCGACGATCCTTTTCATTCACCTTGGCGAAACGCGTGGTCGGGCATTCGTCCGGGACATTTCGAGATTCTGGGAATCCGTCCTGGAGGTATTTTCAGGAATCGTCTTCGAGAACGGTTCACGGGTGTACAGGTGGAAAAGGGGGATGATGCTGGTATAGAAATCGTTTCTAGGTAGATTTGAGTGGGTCAAGGTGTAATATTAGGAATTGTTTCGAATTAGATTTGGATGGTAATGTGGATAATACAGGGATGGGAATAATTTCAAATGGTCCAAAATTGGTATGAATTGAATGATAAGTAATGGTTAATGGGTTGTGTAGAAATTGGATAAAATTAGGTTCAGATTGGGAAATAAATAATATCTAGTAATAAGAATATAATAAAAATTAAACTGGGATAATAAATATTATCTAAAATCAAAGTGGATATAACGCTTTGCGCTCGAGAACCGACTGTTAATCACCAAATGATAGTTTCGCAAATTTTCAGACCTTAATTAGTTTGTTCATAAGTCAAACCTGGAGGTTAAATAACCATATATGCAAATTTTGTGTGCAAATTTTGAAAACAGTGCGACTGAGAATATTCTGGGTGGTCGTGACCGAATGCATAGAGTGAGAAAGGTTGACAATTAGAATGAAAGGAAACGAGTGTTTGGAAGAATATATGACGGGGAAAATGCGAGCGCGAGGCAGAAAGTATTGGACGTAGAAGAAAGGTTTTGATTGTGAACGTAGAAAGAGTGTTGAAGTTGCTAAGTTGTAAAGTCGTTTAAGTTGTTTTTGTTAAATTGTTTTAAATATACTTTTATTAATATTTTAATCGCTTCACTTTTATTTTTCACACCTGAATTCCATCTTCCGTTCTACAAAAATCATTTTATAGAACTTTCCTATAAGACAGACCTACAAATTCTTCTCAAAAACTAAACAATGAAAAAAGAAGTGAATATTAAAAAATGTATTATACGTATATTTGAGGAAAAGTTTAAAGTTTAAAAGCGATTCAATTATGTTGTATCTATGAAATCGTAATCGAAATTTTAAAAACGGTCATTCGACCGGTCGTGATAGGAATAGTGTTAAACAACCACGGGAAAGATCGCGCTCAACCGGTATTTTCATCGATCGCCGAGCGACTGGCTGCTGTTTACCAAGGGTGTGTCTCTCATTACGCAATATTCCAAAGCGCGTCTTCGCCGCTGAAATTCCACGCGCGATACGGCCGTGTCGCAATCCTTCCCACCGTGAGATAGTTTCGCTTCCTCTTGGAAAGCGTTCCATTCGACGGGGCTCTCTAAACGGGACGCCGATTTCGAGGCGACGCGACGCTCGAACTACAGTGGTTTCAAAAAGTATTCGTACACTGTGTCACAAATAAATTCGTTTAACCCTGAAATTCTGAGTCTGATAGAAGTATTTGAGAAAACTTTCAGGGTATGTAATAGTATACGTATAAATGAATCTCTCCTTTTCATCTAAATACCATTTTAACACTAGATTGCCGGATATTGAGTATATATTGGTCTGATAGAAGTATTTGAGAAAACTTTGTGGGTATGTAGATCGTAATAGTATACGTATAAATGAATCTCTTCTTTTCATCTAAATACCATTTTAACACTAGATTGCCGGATATTGGGTATATACTTGGGTATTGCCTGAAACGAGTCAATTTGATTCGAACATAAAACTTGAAGTTTCTAAAAAAAATAAATCTTTATTTTAACCCTTTGCACTCCAGAGGTGACTGTTAGTCGTCTAATGATACTAACCTTAAAAATTTGCGAATTCAAAATATTTACTAACATGTGGCAATATTAAACTTCATTTAGTTTAGTTAAATAATATACTAAAATTTACATGTACCACTATTTTACTTTAGAGTCTAACTAATAAAGAAACTAACTGAAGTCTGCAAATTTGGGAAACTATCATTTGGTGACTGACAGTCACCTCTCGAGCGCAAAGGGTTAAAGAAAGTTTATTTAAAACAACTTTTACATATATATATCCTGTTTTTAAAATATATTTTCCGCCGATTTTTTTATTATTACATTTAGCACAAAAACCCATATTCGTATTCCTTTCACATGATACATAAACTTGACGGTGCATAAGTGCATAAGTCATCGTATATATACGCCTTTAGCAGTTAAAGGGTATACGCCCCACGTTGGCCTGAACGGAATGTCTTTAAAAAAAATGTCCGGCAGGGAACGTGTTAACACTATTCCTACCACAACCGGTCAAATGACCGTTTTTAAAATTTCGTAGATGCAACGTAATTGAATCGCCTTTAAACCTTAGACTTTTTCTCACATATACGTGTAATACATTTTTTAATATTCACTTCTTTTTTCATTGTTTAGTTTTTGAGAAAAATTTCTAGTCTCTCTTACGTGGGAATGTCGCCGTAGGAATAGGTATACGTGAAGTGTTGGTAGGAATAGTGTTAAAAGATATTTTGCCGCCAAAAAAAATTGCTTCACGCAGGATACACCATGCTCTGTACACGCGTAAAGTTTTATTGAAATCAAAATTTCAGGATTAGGTGAACTTCCTTGTAACACAGTGTACGAATACTTTTTGGAGTCACTGTATCTCCGCACACACAAACCCGAACTGTTTGCGAAGCGATCGACGGGCAAACGGGATCTTGATCAAACCCTCGCAAAGTGAATTCCTGTGTCGTCCACGGAAAATCGTGCGAGGAGAGACCGTCGATAACGAGAGTACACTCGAACCGAACCGGGGTAATAGAGGAACCGGAGGAACGGAAAATGGCCGTGGCAACAAATGGTCACTCCGCTGCGTTACACGGTCGTAAATCATCCGGTCGCGCAAGTTGACTGAAACGCGAAAACTGTCGGAATGGGTACACAGAGACGTTTTAAACGAGGGATAACGTTAAGAATCTTTCGATTTACGCGAGCCTTCCTCCCTCAATACTATTCGTCCTCATTGTCTAACTTCGATCCGGATTATCGACATTGTTTCATCGGCAATTCTTTTTGTATCACGCTAGATTTCTTTGCGAACAGCACTAAATCGTTTAGAAACTCTTTATATAAAGCTTGGTAAACACGCGTCTCACAAATTATTATCTTTTTATGCGACATACATTTATGTGTACCTTATAATGTATTAGGGGGAAAGTAATGTACCCTATAATATATTTTTACCAAAAAGTAATGTCGTTTCTATCATTCCATTTCTAGATATTTTGCTCCAAAACTAGTTCATCGTTATCGATCCGGCATTGAAAATTTGCACACCAGATAGCAAAAGATTGTTGATAAGAAGGGTGATTACATTATCGTTTAAAAATAAATCTCGTTAAAAATTTATGTGTTTGCATTTAATGTAAGAAAACGACGTTACTTTTCGGTCCCCCTAATATTTCGATCTTCTGTCGTACACTAATGGTGATTTACCCCGTTTATATTATTTAAATAAATAAATAAATTACCAGGCTCGACGATCGATGGTTTGTCGGTGAAAACGATGCTGAAAACTATCACGAACGAAACGCGGGAGAATCGTGAGAGCGAGCAGCGAGAAATTCGATTCCGTAAAAGTAACGCGTTCCCAAGCAGCCTCGCGCCGTCGCGTTAAACAAAGCATAAATTAAGGTTCGATAGGATAAATGGTATTCGACGGGGTCCGCGGCTGCAACGGAACGCTTGGCCGCCATTATTCACGGTAGATTTGCGAAACGAACAGTGACGTCGCCATGGCGGATAGATACCGATAGGTAATAATCGGTTAATGGCTGTTCCATCGGACACGACACGCACGCAAGTCGATGGCGATTGAAATATTCGACAATTGCGGTGAGTCGGCGGCTTAAAAGGCTGCGTTCTCATGAGCGCGTTGCCTTTGGTCACGATTATGGCGAATACCGTGTATTTATATCTCCTGCGGAAAGGTCTCGGGCCATTTTCTGCCATTTCTATTCCGGGATTTTGTTAACAACGGCTGGGACAATTAGGAGAAAGCATGCAACAGCTCGCATTTATCGTCGAATACAATTATCGTAGAAAGGTTAGGGCAATAAAGAGCTTAGGCTACCGAAACCGATTTCTCTGTAAAAGAAACTACAGCGCCGGGATTTTAAATGCTTTATGGAAGCAATAGTTAAACTGATTACCGTATACTAAAGCCTTTATTGCGTTCAATAATATTGATAATTAGGTTGAAAGAAAAATCTTGCGCTTGTCCTTTCCTATTACACGTATTGTTCCAAAGTATCCGTAGCGATCTCAATAATTTGACGTTCCAAAGGTGGTAATGAATAAATAAAGAAAGTACGATTTTGCGTTTACATTACGTTTCAGAACAAGGGCAAGCTTTTTCCATCGGAAACGAACGAAAACGATAGAACAATCATTGTACTTACAAACAATTGTAAAGGAGGGAATCGACGATTTTGACGGTGAAACATGTGGCACCGTTCAAACAGTACCATTCCGCATAATCCGGTGGACACGTGTACATATGGAATGTGATATTCGGTCGAGGCGTCGGCGTCGGCGGCCGTGGCTTTGGCGTCGACCGCGATGAACAGGCGTCTGTCAACAGAAAGCATTCGTCGTTAAATTCCAATGAACCCGGTATCTCGTTCAACCGAACTATCGTCCATAACAAATATTTGGACGTTGCCCCGTCAAAACGTCCAATTTGCTGCAAGAAAATCGAGCTCTCGGCGGCACGCTGAAAGGGCCCCATTGTCCTCGAGGAAATCACGATGGCGGATCGATAAAAGAATCCGGCGAGAAAGCCGGCCGAATTTGCTCGATTAAGTTGTGTGTAACGACCAAAGGCCAAGCATCGTTTATCCCATTACCAGGGACACGAGAGGGAGAGGGCGAATTGTCGAACCGCCCGCTTTAGAAACTCAGACTGCTTCCAGGTTCACCGAACACAAAGGACGGGGCCCGTAGTTTAGGGCTGGCCTAAGTGCTCGTGCCTCGACCTCCTCACCCCCTCGCGCTAATACCTTTAAAAACGCAACTGGAAAACCGTTCTTCCCTCCCCTGTTATCCGCTATTAACTTCTGTGACTTTGCTCTGGTGGCATTGATCGCGGTACCGGTTCGCAAAATCTCTGTAAAATTTTATTATCTTTACACGCTTCTCTTCCATTTGTATATTTTTACTTTCTCTGTTACCATTTATTATGTAATAATTTCCTTGTAATTCTCTAATGAGTTAATCCCGTAAAAAAAAAATAAATATTTATTATTTCTACAATTTTACTCCTAAATTTTTGCCCTTTAATTGTATCACTCAATCGAAGAATTTGTCTTCTTTCCTCTCCACTACGCATCATCGGCATTTTCTGGGACGTTTCTAACTTCTCTCGGTGCCATTTTACGATATTTACAGTACTCAAAGAAAAAAAGAACAAGCTCTCCGCATTCTCACCGAAAAATCTGTCGAGGCACCTCATTTTTCGCATTTTCGACAGCTGAGTGGATCGTTTTTACGACGCCAGAGACAACCCGATGGCACTTTGCGCGCAAAAAGGGCGGTAAGGAACGCCAGGCACTCGGGCCCCGGCGTGTTAATCGGGCATACCATCGAACGACGGGGTTCGAAAGTCGGGAAATATTCGCGCGAGCCACGTGAAACGTGGCCGGGTAATAAGAGAGACCACGGGCTGCGCAAGAACACTGGGCGTGCTCTTGTTGCGTGCACAATGCTCGCTCGCGTTGCACGTTGCATCCCAGCCGTGCGAGCCTTGGCTCTATCTGTCACCTGTTATAATTTTGCAATGTGCTCCAGCGCCGGCCAAAGGGGACCCGACGACGCCAGACGATTCTGCGCGCGCCTCCCGATTAAAAGCGTGCTGCATTACACGACGGTCCGGGTTTGCCCGGCCATTGTCTACGTTCGAGCGACGCGGAAACATAGTTAACCGACAGGAAACGAGGAATATAATAACCCTCGATAAATGCCATTTCAAGCGTCCCACATGTGTCTAACAATAACACTTACAATACGTTTAACCGCTAATCGATATGTATAATTTAATAAATTGTGTACATTGTTCACGATTTTCGAAAATGGTAATTTCTAGTAAGGGAGAAAAATAATGACCATCAATCGACCCTCTTAATAGCATTCGCAATGAGAAAACGACAACAATTTACATAGGGACCCTTCGTACTTACCACCCTTAAATGGGTACCATTTTTTGGTAAAAGCACGAATTGTTAGGAATTTAATCGAGGGAAACACCCTCTTATTTGGTAAAATGCTTCACGGGAGCGATGTTGCGACTTTGTATTGTAATTCGGTTAAATTGCTTCCCTTTTTAGGACGCTAAGCCCCCTTTTACTCGGCCGGGCAGGATTCGAGGGCCATTCACGGTGCCATATGTGTACAAATTCGACGGAATAATTCACGCGGTATGTACATAATTGTTACGGGCCATCAGGGTGCCGGAGGAGCACAGCACGTGTTGCATTCTTGCAATCTGTCGCCGCCACGCGTCCATTCGGGATCGCGTTCTCTGAATACGGACAATGAGATCGCTTTGTACGCGGCCCGTCTCGGCTTACGGCCATTTTTCGACCGTGTACGGTGCAATTTGGAAACATTGCGCTCCTTCAGACGCGACACGGAATCGCAGTTACGTCGTAATGACATCGCGGGATTGCAATTTCACCTGGCACGTGTTCCCTGCTTTCCTTCTTCGGCGAAGCCTGCAATTTGACGGAGTACCTTTAGCTTCTTCGCGGTGCAAGACAAACAGTTGTCGAAGCAAATTTCAACGATGATTCGATTGCCCAAGCAAATTCAACGAACTGCACATTTAAGATACTATCTTTGAGTTTTTATTTAACGAATCAAGAAGCTAAAGTCTCCCCCAAGTGCCACTCAAACCAATATCTAAGTGGTGGACAAAAGTTAAGGCCCAAAGAGTCAACGAAATTGAACTAATTTTAAGGAATAGCATGATAAACAAAATTTGCATCCTGTGCTAATCAGTAAATAGTGTTCTATCATAATAACAATAAAAATGAATACACAGACAATATTTGCAGACCATAAAACTACATTCTACATTGTCCTCTCGTCTTAAACTTTTGTCCGCTACTGTACCGTCAACGAGTCGAGCATCCTCGACTAAAGACATCCCTGATTTACCCACGCACATCAGGGCCCCCGTTACGATCACTTCACCGCGTCATCACTGTTCTCGATCCACCACACAAAATCTGCCCTTTCCATCAAGAACAATAAAAAACGAAAAAGATTCCACTAACCTGCTATACCGAAGAGGGTGTAAGAGAGGATGAGTAGAGTGGCGAGGTAGGGCGGGATCCTGCATCCTCTCGTCATGGCAGTGACGGTGGCAGGGTTATCGGTGGCGGTGGTAGCATCCGCGTGGCGATCTGCAGAGGCGGTCGCTGCGGTGGTGGTCGTGCTCCGTACGATCCGCTCGACGTTGTCGTCCCGGTCGCAGGGCGGTCTGTCGTCCCGTAGCCGCTGATGAAGATGATGCAGATGATGATGATGATGATGGTGATGGGGGTGGTGGTGATGGTGGTGATGGTGGTGGTGACGCAAATGGCGATGACGATGGTGAAGGTGATGAAGCTCGTGGTGACGGATGTCCCGGTGTGGAGGAGCAGCGGCTGCTTGGTCCTGCTGCTGGCACGTAGCCTCATCGTCGGCTTCCTCGTCGACGACGAGCTCGTTGCTGCTAGCGGCCACGCTCGCGCTGTCCCTTCGCTGGTGACATCGGTGACGCTGCTGCTGTTGCTGGTGACGATGACTATGGCGGCGGTGTATATGGTGGAGGTGATGATGACGACGGTGGCTGTAGTTGGTGGTGGTACTGCTGTCGCCGCAGCAGACCTCGCCATCCGCCACCGGTGAACAACTAACCTCCTCGAGCACGCTCGCTCCTACCGCCTCGCATCCTCCTACTCCCCTTCCCTCGTCCACCAGTCCGTCCACGTAGCCTCCCACCCCCGCTGCTGCTGCTGCTGCTGCTGCCTCTTCTGTTTCCTCAACGGCACGAGCTCCACCACCTGGCCCGGAGCTCCGGCGCACGTGCCGCCGCCTCCCTGTAACCAAATATCCGACCGGCCGGCCGTTTACAGTGTGTTTTATCTCGACCCGGCTCCGCTTCATCTAGCCGGCTGATCCACGCACACCCGGGGGTAGTTAAACACGCCGTGCCAACCGGCCACGAGCAACCGAATAATATATCCTTGCTCGAGAGGATGGTCGCGCGCGTATGCGCGTGCACGAGGTTTAGGAGGGCGCAAGAGTGTGGGTAAATACGGCGGTGGAGGGGGTGTTGTCGTGTGCGGCGCCGTCACGAAACGAAATTTCAGGGATTTATTTAGGCGGAAGGGATCGCAGGCGAATTCCAACGTTATAAGTTTCTTTCGCGTGAATCGAGCGATAGAATTGTGAAAAATTGAGATGCAAATTTTACCCAACTAAATATGTAATTATTGTTATCGTCGTCGTTATAGGGATCTTTGTTTTTCTCGGTCTCCATTAACCTACATCCCTCTTATCGCGAAGAACTGCGAATCGTGAAATTTTACCGCAACGAAGACTATCATTACCGTTACTTCTATATAAGATCTTAAATACACGGCGATCCGCTTTACACCACCCTTTACCCTACATCGTTATCACGAAAACCGATCGCAATTAACCCTTCGTGATATCGAACGATACCGATTCGAAACAACGGTTCTACCATGCTGTATGCAAACCCTCGAATTTACAAAATGTCAACAACGTAACGTTCCTCCTACACGCGACCAATTTTCGCACGAATTTCCCCGACCTCGATACGCAACCGCCAAACGAAATCATCTATCTCTGTCGGTGTCGGTATCTTCCCTAGCAATCATGAAAACCAAAATAACGTAATCATTGTGCATCGCCCAGACCGCGGAAACAAACCGTCGAGGACCATTGTCTGAACGTTCGAGGGTAAATATTTTTCGACAGATAGCAGAGAACTTTGGCTGGTTGTCACGCTTTTCGAGAAACGAAGGGTGAGTGGGTGGTATGTAAACCAGAACACACGGCCACGCGAACACGATACTTTTGTGCGGTGGCCGCAGCAGTTTCCACAAAGTGCAAGCTTTTCCTTGTTAGGCCCATGCGACCATTGTGCAGTCGCGAGGGCCGGAGAACGGCATTGTGCTCTGTTTGGAGGTAAAATATTTGCCACGAGAAGAAATTGTTTTCCACGCTCCAGGTCCCCTAAAGCCATCTGCCCACCTCGCCACTCGATTATACCCGTCGATTAGATCAGATTGCAACGTCTATCCGCGAGATTTCGAGGCGAGATTGGTGTTTCAACGACGCTTTACGAGGTTAACCGTTTTTCGTCTTTTTGGGATTTTGGTGGTTATGGGTTTTAAGATGAAAAGAGCAAAAGAATTCTGTTTTAATTTAGCATCGCGTTTTGATTTGTGATTCAACCCTCTGCAGAGGGAATTAAATTTAAAAACAAAAGAGAGTTGTAAAAGATGTCAATATTTTTGACGTCTTTTTGAAATTTTTTTGAAAAATTTTTGAAATCTGATACAAAAGTTACAATATTTATTTTTACATTTTTATAGATGTCTACTTCAAATTTTATCCACGGAATAGAAAAATTTCGATATTAACACCTTATCTACGGATGACGCCATTAGGCGTCACTTGAATGTGCGAAGTAGCTGTCAGTGTTAGTTGCAGTTAAGTTCTTAACGATCGTAAAAGTGAAGTGAAAAGAAAAATTTTTAATAACTTTATTTTTCTATTCAATAAAGACATTTACAACAAATAAGCATATGTAGTTTCTTTCAGTCCTAGCGCTGGGAAACTAACGTTATGATTCCGTAGATAAGGTGTTAAAATTTCTTTTTTCCTACAATAGTACTCGCACAAAAATAGAACGCTCTATTTAGAACACTTAACGACCCTTAACACTTGCTCCTAACACTATTAACGGACACGATGAATCTCTAAGTTAAACCATCGATCACACACGCTCGATCGCGATCTTTCTCTCCAGCGTAAGCCGGAATTGTTTTTCAGTAGGCATTCCAGATTTCACGACCTTGTCCCACTAACGATCCAGTGTCGTAATCCGTGCACAACATCGCTCGCGACAACGAACGGGTTAAGCGGACGTACATTTTCTCCATCTTGATTTCTACGAGCAAAAAGAATCGCGAATTTGCGTCCAAGCACCACCGTAACAAACACGATCACAGAGAGCTTGTTAACCCTTTGAATATACTTAGCCTAAGTGCTTAGAAGGTATGGCGCGCTATCGCTGGAAACGTATTGTCACTTATACTGGCAATCGCATTGCAGTGAGCGAAAGTTCGAAAAAATTGGCAAACGCATATTTTCGTCCATGGTCCCTAAGAGTAACTTTCGTCAACACTAAAAGGTTAACACCGAAATGTGTGACCACGAAAAAAGTCAAAAGGTAAAGGAAACAAAAATTGACAAACGCATATATACGTCCATAGCCCCTACGAGCAACTTCTATCAGACGCATATATGCGTCCATAACACTCACAAGGTTAACGCCAAAATGTGACCACGGAAAAAGTCATAAGGTGAAGGAAACAAAAATTGACAAACGCATATATACGTCTATAGTCCCTACGAGCAACTTCTGTCAGACGCATATATGCGCCCATAACACTCAAAAGGATAACGCCGAAATGTGTGACCACGGGAAAAGTCATAAGGTGAAGGAAACAAAAATTGACAAGCGCATATATGCGTCCATGGTCCCTACGAGCAACTTCTGTCAGACGCATATATGCGTCCATAGCACTCAAAAGGTTAACGTCAAAATGTGTGACCACGGAAAAAGTCAAAAGGTGAAGGAAACAAAAATTGACAAACGCGTATATACGTCCATGATCCCTACGAGCAACTTCTGTCAAACGCATATATGCGTCCATAGCACTCAAAGGGTTAACGTCAAAATGTGTGACCACGGAAAAAGTCAAAAGGTGAAGGAAACAAAAATTGACAAACGCGTATATACGTCCATGATCCCTACGAGCAACTTCTGTCAAACGCATATATGCGTCCATAGCACTCAAAGGGTTGAAAATTGATCGAACCAAAGGTAATTCGGCGGATGAAAGTGATTTCTGTCGTGGTAAACCATAATTAACATGATTAACAGTGATCGGCGAGCATTGTGATTCATTGGATAGATACGTGCACGGGAAAATTAGTTGCGCGAACTATCGCAACGTTTTCACGGAACTCGAGCGATCCCGTTCGATTAGCATATGCTAGATGTGACACACAAAACTGGCACCTTGCGTCAAACGCATGACGTCAATCGTCGCTGGAACGACATTCTCGGCTAGGGTTGCCGCGGTCTGGGAAAACGACGTCCATTGACGATCGAAACGTACGCGGGACAATTGAAAGCGATCGCGACAGAAAGAAATCGTGGTCGATTTGCATGATAAGAACCTTTGATTCGCCTTTCAGCGGGATTCTATGAGAGATAAAAACGAGTTCTTCCATGGGCGTGTCCTGAGAGAGGCGACACAGCCACGCTTTGTCTTTGAAAGCAGATCTGAAACTTCGATTCGATTGTTGGATCGCTCTATTCTTAACACTTAGCCAACCGATCGGGGAGATTTCCCCACTTTAAACTAAGTCGGTGCACGACCGATCGGGGAGACCTCCCCACTTTCAATCAGGTCGATACCCAACCAATCGGTGAGGAAATCTCCCATTTTGATCTAAGCAACATGTTTCTTTTCTTTTTGTTATTATTAATTTGCTTTACCTGGAGTTATTCGCGACTACTGACGAATTGTTTTTATAAATTTTATAAAAACACATTAAGTATGAAAAATGCGCTATGGACGGCGTAGTTTGGCTAAGTGTTAACCCTTTGCACTGGTGAGATGACCATTGATAATCAAACGATAGCAATTTTGCAAGTTTCTGGATGCAAAAAGTCATGTTTAAAAATTGCAACATTCTTTACTTAACTTAACACTCGTTTAACACTATTCCTACCGCGATCGGTCAAATGACCGTTTTTAAAATTTCGATTAGAATTTCACATATACAACATAATCGAACCGCCTTTAAATTTTAGACTTTTCCTCATATAAACCTATAATACATTTTTCGATATTCACTTCTTTTTTCATTGTTCAGGTTCTGAGAAAAATTTGTAGTCTGTCTTACAAGTGGGAATGTCGCGATAGGAATAGGTATCCGTGAAGTGTCGGTAGGAATAGTGTTAATTCATACGAATTCAAATTTCTCCAATTTCAGTGATCTGTACTTGGAGATTTTTGAAAACAAGGGGTCGCCTTTCAAGTGCAAAGGGTTAACACGGAAACCAACGTCGTCCCCTTTCAACCGAACCAAGCTGCACGCGACTTTTTAAAAAGAACACGGAAACGAAAGGAGTTCACGCGTTGTTGTACACGATGTATCTACTCCGTCCTCGAGAATGGAAACGATTATTACCCAACACAGATTGTTCGACAGATTCTACCCGGGACAAAAGCGGAGGACAAAAATAGTGAATGATATCTTCGCGGTGGATCTTGCCGAAAAAAATCGCGAAACTCGCGGCGAGCGTGCAGACACGTTCTCGCTCGCGCCGCGTCGCCGCGAGAGACCGGAAGTTACGGTAAAGTGCGTGCAATTAGAAAATAACCTAAATTCAAGGCGGTTCGCGATACGCGTTGAGAACGATCTCGCCTGAGAACAGGCGGGCAGAAGCGTTTAACGGCGCGTCGACGAGGGAAATGGTCAATTATCAAGAGCAGACCACGTGGGCCGCACTTTAAGCCGCAGGCCACGAGATGCAGCTGTGTCACCTAGTTAGAGAAACCGACGGATTTCGTCTGCATCCACGGGAAAATTCCCGAGGAGGAGGAAACGGGAACTGTAAAATTCGATCGAGAAAGTATCGATGATTAGATCCTTCATTTTATAATCTACACGTATAAAAAGACAAGTCTTGACTGAACAACTGATTCATCGTCGCGTAGCCTAAGCTACTGAACCTAAAAACATGAAATTTGGACGATGGATTCCTTTTATGACGTTTATGGCACCTACTAAAAAAGGATTTTTTAATATTTCACCACTAAAAGGGTTCAATGGGGGTTGAATGTTTGTTTAAAAATCCGCCGATTTTGAAGTAAGCTCTATGAAAACTGGTATTTAGCTTTTTGGTTAAAAATAAAGAAATACATGGTTCAACGTCTTTGGAAAATTAATCCCCAAGGGGGTAAAATAAGGGATGAAAGTTTGTTTGAAAATTCGTCAATTTTGAAGCAAGCTCTATAAATACTGTTATTTAGCTTATGGTTAGAAATAAAGAAATACATGGTTCAATGTCTTTGGAAAATTAATCCCCAGGGGGGTAAAATAAGGGATGAAAGTTTGTTTGAAAATTCGTCAATTTTGAAGCAAGCTCTATAAACACTGGTATTTAGCTTATGGTTAGAAATAAAGAAATACATGGTTCAACGTCTTTGGAAAATTAATCCCCAAAGGGGGTAAAATAAGGGATGAAAGTTTGTTTGAAAATCCACCAATTTTGAAGCAACCACTATGAAAACTGATCTTTAGCTTTTTGGTTAGATATTCAGAAACACATGGTTCAACGTCTTTGGAAAATTAATCCCCAAGGGGGTAAAATAAGGGATGAAAATTTGTTTGAAAATCCACCAATTTTAAAGCGAACACTATAAAAACTCTGGTTAATAATTAAAGTTAAGGGCTTGCAAAATTGGTAGCAAAAATAGCTAGAATAAAGGACAAGATCGAACTGGTTCGACAACGTGATTCGCTCGACAGAACGCGTGGCGGCAATTAGAGACTTGAACGCCCGCAAAGGACGCGAACCGAGGCAGGAATGTTTCCATCGCCGCGACATTCCCGATCCGTTCGCATTAGGAGCGCGATCGAACGACACTTGACATTTATGTTACCGGGATGAAAGTCGTGAGACAGGCTCGCGTGATCTGGTTCATTGACTTTTTTCCGTTTCGCTTCTGTTTTCTGAAAAATCTTGAACTATCCACTTCGATACCCTGTATACGCTACCTAAATTCACTGCAAACTACGAGATATCTCTCGTAGTTTGTGCTATACGAGTTTAGATTAACCACTTGCGGTGGAAAGACGTGCCACGCACGTAGAGGCGCTTTTGTTACAGGAACGCCAGCGACGTGTGTAACACGTCGACTACGTGACAGTGTAAGAAATGTCTTGTAGCGTTACACATTCCAAACATAGTTTTGAAAAATATCACACTCTGCAAAATTATTAATAAATAAATTTAATATTCATACGTATGTAATTTTATCACCAATTGATACGTCTTTATATTCTCTTCTACAACACGTCGAACGCTACGTGAACTCGCCTCACAGCGATTTACAATTCTGGCACGCGCAACCGTGAATTTCTTTCCACCACAAGTGGTTAATCTGAATAAGTTTATAGTCATTTGAGTTATAAATTACTAGAAAGAATGAACGAAAACTTTATGTAATAATATCTTAACACATTGTATGCCGGTGGCATCTGAGGCATTTAAAACTGTAGGCGAAGAAAATATTTAAAATTTTATACATTATTGTAAAACACTAAAATTGGTTTGCATATTCATTATATGCAATTTAACGATAACGAAAAATAGAAACAAACAAATCGCCAAACAAAAGAATGTTGTATTATCGCAAACCCGGCGCTAAAGCAACAGACTTCCAAACCTGCGTTTTCGCGGGGCCGGCATACAATGTGTTAAAAAAAAAAAAAAAAAACAAACAAATCTTCTAGTATCACTTTTTATCATCGAAATGATAATCCATATTTTCCTTAAAATAAAATCATGGCGCCCCGGGCAAACCGCTTTAAATTTGCCTGACAGTGAATGGGTTACACGTGCACAGAACACGTTGCGTCATATGTAAGTGTTGCGGTAAACAACGTGTAATGGCAAAAGTATGTACGCGTCGTTGTAAAATTATTGTAGTTCTCTATCGATTAAACGGGGAAAAAATCGACTATTGTTTATTAGAGCCCGAGCAACGTAATCGAGCAATTACGATTGTCGTTCTAGCACTCGATTTATATCATAGATTCGTTGTAATCTTATCGCAGCGACTTAAGCTATCTAACTATCGTTGGAATGAAATTTTATGAAAAAGGATAAACAAGATTGGAGCTGTTCAAGCTCTTCTTCGTTTAACCGAAGAGAATAAAAGTCGCAAAAAATAAATGAAATGCAGGTCTCTATTTATGTCGGAAGCGGGGAGTTTTATAGTCGGGAAAGAAAATAAATGATCTCGCGTGAAAATCGATTTGTTTAGCTTGCGAACGAGCCACGGCGTGTCAATAAACGCGACAAGACTCGCGCCTTCAGAAGTGTACGCGGCACGCGTTAACCCATTGACTGCCATGCAAATTTAGCGCGTCTTGTCCCGGGGTGCCACGGTTTTATTTTACAGAAGACGTGAAATTTTACAAAATATAATAATATTAACCCTTTGCGCTCGAGAGGTGACTGTTAGTCACCGAATGATAGTATCGCAAATTTTCAGACTTTAGCTAGTATATTTATTAGTCAGACTCAGATGTTAACACGTTCGTCGCCACGTTCGTTAGCACGTGACGCCCTTTTGCTTTTTTAAATTTTAAATCGGAATTTTAAAAAGGATTCAATGGAATAAGTATCAAAGTATAATATAGATAAATAAAAAATACATAAAACATAAATAAAAAGTTAAAATTTTTGCTGTTTTTATATTTTTTACCCCACTTTTCTACGCGATCGGATTTGGGCTCAACGAGAAATTCAGCCGAATCACGGTGGGCGACGAACGTGTTAAATAAAAAATACTGTAAATGTCATTACAATATTATATCAATGCTTAACCCTTTGCACTCAAGAGGTGACTCTTAATCGTCTAATGATACTAACTTCAAACATTTTCAAATTCGAAATATTTACTAAGATTCGCCTATATTAAACGTCATTTAGTTTAGTTAAGTGATATACTAAAATTTACATATATGACTATTTAACCCTTTGCACTCGAAAGATGACCGTTAGTCGTCTAACGATACTAACTTCAAAAATGTTCAAATTCAAAATATTTACTACGATTCACGTATATTAAACTTCATTTAGTTTAGTTAAGTCGTATATTAAAATTTACATTTATGACTATTTAACGTCCGGGTCTGAACTGACGACTAAAAATTTGCGAAACTATCATATGCTAGGATTACGATGTCCCATGAGAGGGGACAGCCGAGAGCAAAGGGTTAACACGTTGAATGCAATGGGGGTCACCGATGACTGGTAGAAATACATAATTTGGAAAAATGTCCATATTTATGAATTTTTCATTATTACCATCGTTAATCCAATGGTGTAAAAAGTTTAACGCGCTACAAAACATCTGAAAATTGTTCCACACCGTAACTTATTTGTTGCAGATGATATCTCACCAGTATACGTATCGTATGATAGAAAATTCATCGTGGCGCCACGAGCAAACCCTGTAAAATTGACGTGGCAGTCAATGGGTTAACGCCTCCGATCGCTCGAGGACAGCGTGAGATGCACGCGTACTCGCGATCACGGAAACGCTTCTCTTCGTCACGAGTTCTAAAGCGTTTTTCCCGCGATGATCGGGTATAAATAGAATGTATCGAGGGAATATCGATTCGTTCTCGTGGACAACGTTACGTAAGCGCCGTAATTCACCGTGCAGCGAGCAATTACGATTCTCTTTATAAGCGCCACGACGAGCGTGTCGCGACGCGGCAAGTCCGATTAGCGGATATTTATATAAGCGGGAAAAGAGGAGAATTAACGCGTCGCATTGTCTGTGGAGCATACCAACCGCATTGCGTAAACGCGTATCCGCTCTCGTTGAACGAAAGGAACGGTGGTTTCCGTTTGTTGTTTTATTCTTTTATTTTTAGAGACACTTATAAATTTCAACGAACGTTTGATCATTCATGAGACTGCCGTTTAACGGGTTAATGAATTTGATAGGCGGAACACATTGCGAATAGAACTTTAGGGATGAGGATGCGCCTTTAGTGTGTAGCGAAAAAGTGGGAAAAATAAAACAGGAACTTTAAAAAAAAATGATTCTAGCAGCGCAGAGTGATCGTGATCGTGATAGAGCGTAAATGGAGACCCTGTTCCCCTGGAATAACATTTAAAATGGAATTAAAACGAAGTTTGTAGATTTTGTCAGTAAAACAATAAATTAGTTTAAGCGAGTTTCGCATTAATCCTTTGCCAACCAAATTTGACAAAATTCAACTTATTTCTTTGGTGAACCTTCTACTATAAACCTTCGTAAACGATCATAGAAGACCCTGTTTCCCTGGATTAACATTTAAAATAGAATTAAAGCGTAGACTGTAGATTTAGTCAGTTAAACAATAAATTAGTTTAAACCAGTTTCATATTAATTCTACGCCAACCAAATCCGACAGAATTTAATTTATTTCTCTGGTGAACCTTCTACTATAAACCTTCGTAAACGATCATAGAAGACCCTATTTTCCTGGATTAACATTTAAAATAGAATTAAAGCGAAGTCTGTAGATGTAGTCAGTTAAACAATAAATCAGTTTAAACCAGTTCCATATTAATTCTTTGCCAACCAAATCCGACAGAATTCAACTAATTTTTCTAATATAAACCTTTGTGGACGATCATAGAAGACCCTAAGACCCCCCGGAAGTTCTCGGCTGCTCCGTTCCAAACGGCTCATAAACCAGATGACTACCATCAACCGATTCCCTCGAAAGCGCGGCTCCGCGTTTCTGCCAAACGGCACCGAGGAAGAAAAAGTAAGTACTTTTGTATGCTTTTCGACTCAACGTCCGGTCGCGAGCCCCTAATTTGTTAAGCCGATTCACAGCTCCAGAGGCGCGGCGTCCCCTGAAAGAGGAGACATCGATCGAAAGGGCGGGCCAACCCCTCGAGCAGCCGGGATAAATGTATCGAGACAGGCACCGACAGCGATTCTCGAATTATACGAGAAATTCTGGGCGTGTCTGGTCACGTGTCTCTTAAAAGCTGCTGCAGCCTCCGCGAGGAGGACGAGACGGAGCAGAGGGGCGCGACGCGAGCGAGAGGAACACGATTTTCCAAAGCGAGCGAGGAGCGAAAAGAAGACAGAGGGAGAACAGAGAAAGAGAGGAGAGCCTCCTGGGTCCTTCCGGGGACCGGTCCGGTATCAGCTGCGCCTCGTTTAAACACGGAAATTCATAAGTCCGAGTATGTTATGCCGGGCCTCGAAAAAAACCGCCTCTGTCTGCGAGGGGGGAAGCAGGGGGAGAGATAGGACAGAGAGAGGAGAGCTCGCGTCCGGGCCCAGTTTCGGGCCCCTCTTCGACTCGGTAATCTCCACCCCCGACGGGCCACCAGCTGAACTCGAGCCAGTCTGGACAGGACCGGCAAGCTGGAGCTGGCTCCTTCGATCATCCTTCCTTCTCCTCCCTTTATCTGATCGACGCAGGCCGACCAATCGTTCCCATCGACGGTACGTGTGTTGGGAATTCAATCAGAGATCCCGAATTATCATTACCGTTGACGCTGCGCTTGGTCGTCGCAGAGTGAATCGATAAACCCCGTGCCACCATCGTGATCGATATCACGGGGATGGAAAAGGGGTTCCAGAACTATTCTCTGCTCTTCGAGGAAAATATTTCTTCGCCTTGAGAACCTGAGGGAGGCGCGCCACCCCCTAAGAGATCCCAATTTCGATTGCTTTATGTCGACTGTAGAGCACGGGGAATCGGTGCAAGCGTGTACAGTATACGTGGAACAAGAGATGCCACCCATAGATCCTGGAAGCATCCAGCAAGCATCCAAACCACCCCCGGCCGCGGTGGCCGTACCAGCTGCCCGAGCAAACTAGGCGCTAAGCCGGCCTCCGCGGGGTACAGAGGGGGTCCAGGGGTGGCACGGCAATAGAAGAAAAGGGGAACAAGACGGAGAAAAGCCGGAGCAGTGGGAGGTGCGGATTTTATAATGTCCTGGAGGACCTCGACACGACAATACAGCCACGTAGAGAGAGTGCACGCACGCTGGAGAGCGCGCACGCTGAAAGGAGAGAGGGTGGAGCAGACAGAAGAGGTCCCAGCAGCGAAAGAGAGCAGGAGGCGTGCGTGTATACACGCACGGGCACACGGAGCTGTGTGGATATTTTCATAATCTTTCGTAGACGATTTGGTGGCTCGAGCCACCACCGGTTCCTCACGAGCCGTTCCACACGCATATGCCCCTCCGTAGAAAAGCGTGGATCGCACATGCTCGGGGCACGTCCCATTCAGACGGGCGCAGCTGCCAAACTCGTGGGACACGTCGGCAGGCACGCGCCTCTTGCCTCCATAACCTGTTTTCAAAATTCCGCTCCCCTCGGAGAGCCGGGCTCAAGGAGAGACCCATTTCTTCCTCCTTTCCTCACCGCATACTCTCTATGTACGCCGTTCTTCGCCTCTTTCCTTCTATTCCCTGCCTTTTCCACTGTTTCGCTCGCCATTTGCCGTGCCTTATGCCTCCTCAGAGTTTCTGCCTTTACTCTATTTCACTTTATTTCTTTTTCTCTCCCTCTTGTTTTATGTCTCTCGTCTTCTGCCTTTACTCTATTCCTATCTTGCTCTCCCTCTCTTGTCTTATGTCTCTGGTCTTCTGTCTTTACTCTATTTCACACTCTCTGTCTCTTTTGTCTTTTGTCTCTCGTCTTCTGTCTTTATTCTATCTCTCTCTCTCGTCCTTTGTCTCTCGTCGTTTTCGTGGCTTGCAAATTGGTTGGAATTCGACGCGTTCCCGGCAATTAAGGCCGACTCGTGCCTCAACTAAGCCTGATGATGCGGCACTACGACGAGAACCGAGTTTCGAGAGGCTCGAGAGCACCTCCTGTTACCAGAGAGACGCCCTCAGCTGCGAAACCTTTTAACCCCTCGAGGAAGGTCGTGTGCGCGCCTCCGTTTCTTATTAGAACAGTAGTATAATCGCGACATCTATTGTGTAGTATTTTACGTATAACGAGTTGAATGTCACATAGCCGAGTCACGTGCTGATATGTCTCACTCTAGTTTCAGCGACCTTTTTTATATATTTCTAACTGTGTATCGAAATATATTCAGTTGCGATGCTGCAAGATAGCGTAGAGTACGCATAACTGTCCTAACGAATAGGACAGTCATCTCCGTATCGACCATTTTATTTCTGGCACCGTATAAAGTATAAAAATCGGCAAACCGAAGTGGTCCCGGGTTTTTCTCCCAGTTTTCCCTGATTTCTTTATTATATAATTTTTAAGTCCGTTTTCAGTTAACCAGAACACGAACACCAAAAACGTATACTTCTGCGTTTCTCATCGTATAATCAAAATTATTTCTGAGAGAAGTTTCATTTCCAACTAGTAATAAATATGATTTTTCCTTGTGTTAGTACTAGTGTTTGCATACCAATTCACAAATCAACCCCTAAATCCTGAAATAGTTTTCTGCTTCCACCTACGTAATTCCAATATCTTCGTACACGTTGTTTCACGCTTTGTACACGGATTTGTCACGCTAGGTGGATTTCCATGATGCATATCGTCTCTAAAGAGGAGTTGAAAAAAAAATTTGTTCGACGTTAGAAAGAAATTTCTACAAAACAAAAAAAAATCAATAACGCGGCACGAGAGCAAAAGGTTCACGGAATCGAGGGTGCAGAAGACGTAAAATCTTGAGGGCGACGACGGTGGTCGAGATTTCGGAGGCAGAGACACGCAGCTGCCGTCTGTCAGGGCGGTCACCCCCGGCGACGCATGCAAATCGTCCAACGATCCCCCTCCGTTTCAGGCTCCATTCGTCCTTGCGCGTCCATGAGTATAATGAAACGATCCGGGGCAGAAACTTCGCGCAGGGCGAGCAATTAAAAAGCAGCACTCGGAGGTATTTAACCTTCAACGGGGGGGAAGCGTGACGTCAAGATGACTCCACGCGTTAAAGGTAAACGTGAATCGAGAAACGTAGCGACACGATAAAATTGGAGAACGAATAAAAATAATGGGGTGGAGGTAATTAAACGGACAGAATGCTTTCGTTACGTTTTTGTATGATCGCCAGTTATGAAATATATTGACTAAATCAGAAATGCAGACGTTGAGGGAAGAACGTCTGTTGGATAAGTGTTCGAATAATAAGTTTGCGATTGCATTTGATAAGACCACGTACGACTGAATTATTCGATCAATTTCGTGAGTCGCTGTATGTAAAAGTTGACGTCATTGGTTGAAATTTAACCATTTTCGGAGGAGACGTGACTGTTAGTCATCAAACGATGGTTTCACAAATTTATAGACTTTAGTTACTTTGTTTATACGCACTAGATTTACGGACATTTTCTGTATATCTATTTCTAATATTCGTATATATAGAATTTGAAATTGCAGAACAGAGAGGGAAATAGATTTAGATATATTTGTGTGTGTTGATCATAATAGGAATCACTTTTGCAAATTTTATTCCTGAAGTCCGGAACCTTAACTAGTGTTAGTCAAACTCAGAGGTTAAATAGTCATATATGTAAATTTTGATATATCACTTAACTAAACTAAATGACCTTTCATATAGGAAAATCTGAGCAAATATTTCAAATTTGAAAATTCTTGAAGTTAGTATCGTTAGACGACTAACTATCACCCTTCGAGTGCAAAGGATTAAACTCTCGTAGCCATTTTTCTGTTTAGCTCCCGCGAACGCAACTTTCGCGTCACTCGTTTCTCAGCAAAATAACGAAATTTTTCAAACGGCAGGGAAATTGGTTACCGCCAACTGCGCATCGCGATTCCTCGTACACGAAAACGGGCAGGAGAGAACAGCCGGTTCGGCCAGGTGGCGGATGGATCGGCACGGCGACGATACGATCGACAGAAATCGATGGCTGGTTTAATCAGCATCGCCGGTTATTATTATCCTACTTTTCACGCGGCTGCGCAACCTTTCGTCACGCCCGCTCGTAACTCGCGTCTTAAACGATCTGAAACGATCGAGATGGTTCGGAGAAATAAAACTACACGCGCGCGCAGATCGACGTTAAGGATCGATTTCTATCGTTCGCGCGATTGTTTTCCTATGGACCTATTCATCATCATTCAACAGAGGCACGATTAACTTTTATGCTACTTTACTGTAATTAATTTCTTCGATCACCCTTAACACTTAACCAACCGAATGGGGAGATCTCCGATTTTTCCATTAACAAGGGGCTACCATTAGTTCTATTTACTTTCATTATTAGTTAGTCTTGAACTAGTATTGTTCATAGTTCATCAAATGCATTTTTTGCTTTTCCAAAGTATAATTTTTAATAAATTCGACACCGGTTCAAGACTAGCTAATAACAAAAGTAAACAGAATCAATGGTAAAGGAAAGAATGGCAGATCTCCCATTTTTTCATTAACAAGGCACCACCATTAATTTTATTTACTTTCATTATTAGTTAGTCTCGAACTAGTATTGTTCACAGTTCATCAAATGCATTTGCTGCTTTTCCAAAGTACAATTTTTAATAAATTCGACACCGGTTCAAGACTGGGTAATAACAAAAGTAAACAGAATCAATGGTAAAGGAAAGAATGGCAGATCTCCCATTTTTTCATTAACAAGGCACCACCATTAATTTTATTTACTTTCATTATTAGTTAGTCTCGAACTAGTATTGTTCACAGTTCATCAAATGCATTTGCTGCTTTTCCAAAGTACAATTTTTAATAAATTCGACACCGGTTCAAGACTGGGTAATAACAAAAGTAAACAGAATCAATGGTAAAGGAAAGAATGGCAGATCTCCCATTTTTTCATTAACAAGGCACCACCATTAATTTTATTTACTTTCATTATTAGTTAGTCTCGAACTAGTATTATTCACAGTTCATCAAATGTATTTTCTGTTTTTCCAAAGTACAATTTTTAATAAATTCAACATTAGTTCGAGAGAGACTAACTAATAACAAAAGTAAGTAGAATCAATGGCGGCGGTTTGTTGAGGAAGAAAATGTTAGATTCCCCATTCGATTAGCTAAGTGTTAAGAAATTTGGATTTTAAAGGAAGAAGAATTGTTTAACGATTCTATAATTTTATGATAATGATTTTCTTTTTTCTTTCCATTTTCCTGATTACGTGCAATACCTTTGTACGAAACAAAATGGCCCAGCAACCCGTAAATAAATTAATAATAATAATTCAGGCTTCGCCACCCTTTTAACATCCTTCACACGTTACACCAGCGTGCAGATCGCTGTGAAAATAGGGTATAAACAATGTTAAATCTAAACGTTCACGCTTGATCGAACTCGAAGTTCGCAGTGAACGCAATGAAACACGACGAAGGTTAAACCGTGAAATGGCTGTATTTTGATTCACCGTAAAGCACCGCGAGGATTTCACGGTGGCAGGGTGTCGAAACGATAAGAGTGTCGAACGGATATTGTAAACGATACTGCGACCACCAACGGACTAAGATGTCGCAAGGATCCTTGTACTTGAGGACCTCGACTAGGTGGCCCACTAGAAAAGGTAGGAGCGTATCGGATGAAGAAAAGAGCGAGGTGTATCGCGGAGAGCTGCTAGGTGTTCCGTGAAAGAGATAAAGTAATGTGACGCCGAACGATACGCGATTGGAAATCGAATTCAATCGCGGACGACTGTACTCACGCACGCGTTATATTTCATTACACGCGAGCTAAGATAGGATAATCTCGATGCCTCGCGCAGATTATCCCCCTGTGAAGGGGGACGACGATGCTTCACGGGCCTCTTCACCTGAGGAAGATCAACGAGGTGGCCCGCTAGAGGAGATATAAAGAAGAAAAAGGGACGCGTCGAGAGAGGGTTGAAGAAGGGTTCGTGCCACGACGGTGTAAAAAAACACACCGTCGTGGCCAACGAACCGACCTAAAAGGGATATTTATCCTCCCATTAAGACCCGTTTCTGTTTTCCTTCGCACCATCCCCTACTGCCGCAACGCCCGCTAAGTAAATCCGATTCCATGGTACGGTGGAAGAAGAAAAAAAAAACAGAGAACAAAACTGTTCCCTTTTTCTCTGTTCTATTAAACGCTGTCGTTGCCCTGTTACCGATTATCGCTCGCCATCTTTTCAAATCCTAACCTACCTCAAAGTAACGAGCAGAATTACGAACTTTCTATTTAAACATTGAAATCGTAATAAAATTTGCAGCACGAACGAACGTTCGATCGAAACCTCATTTCCGTATGCTCGTAAAGGTATCCGTGTCTCTATCCCGAGCAGCCTGAAGTCCAGCATGAACGAACGGGCGCACCAACGAGCGGTGGTTAATTGAAGCGTGTCCGCGGCGAATGAAATTAAACGGGAGACCCAACCGCGCTCTCATAATATTCTCCGAAAGTTTCCGTGAGCGCGCTTGGGCACAAAAGCAGGAAACATTATACGGCTGTTGAGCAGACGAAGAGATCCAGCTAGCTCGCCAGCAGGGATGAAGGGTCGTCGTCGCAGCGACCAACCGACGCCAAGCAAGATGGGAACACACCACACACGGTGAGCAAAAGAGGACCAATAACCCGTAGAGGGCGAGAGAGAGAGAGGGAAAGAGTGAGTGAGTGAGAGAAAAGGATGGAAGAGAAGAGGGAAAAAGAGAGAGAGAAAGAGAGACGCGTGTCTCGGGCGTGGATCGATCGATGAAGAAGATAAAAAACGAGGTGCTCTCGATGGCATAATACTTAGGGGCCCGGATAGACGAGCAGGACGTATCTTTTCCACTTGATAGGGCTCGAGAGGGGCCTACGAGCGATCGAGCCGAGCACGCTCGGCCATCGTGTGGGCCATCGTGCGTGCGGGCATGGGTCCAAAAGAAGACATGGCCCCGCACATGTTCCTCACCTCGTGCACAGGGTATTCATGGCGTGCAGCTGCCAAATGCACTTCAACGCCATTACCTGTTTTTCGCAACGCTCGCTCGTTTGCGCCCGGGCACGCGCCGCTGCTATACGAAATGTATATGCCCTGAAATCGAGGCGGGACTAATGCGTGTGCCCAAACGCCTTTCTTTTCTCTCTCCCTCTCTCTTTGTCTTTCTCTCTACCCACCTCCCTCCCTCTCTCTCTCTTTTGTGCCTTGCTCGAGGTAAAAGAGCATTGACGCGGTACTCTTCGTCCCTCTTGTCGATGGAGTAATAAGGCTTCTGGGTGTCCGAGCCTGCGGCCACCTCTTGGACAAACTTAACCTCTGATTTCGACGACTCTGTCGAGATGATCGAGCCCCTGTTAATGCAATTAGGATGATTGCATCGGGGAATGGAGGCTCTTCGAGCAGCTCGAAGTGGGTACGAATTGGTATGAATTTTGTTTTGGCACGGAAAAGAAGGGAAAATAGGTGTGTTTAAGGGGTGGTTGGTTTGGGAGATTGAAAATTGCCCTTGCAGGTTTCGAGGTTAGGGTTGCGCGAAATGTACTATCTACGAAAAGATGGCGGTTGATAGATGGTGATGGGCAACGACAGTGTCCTGTGAAACAGAAACGAGACTAATGCGCGTATGGCCCTTCTCGAGTTTAAGGGTGGTAATAAGGCTTCCAGGCGAACAGTATTGCGGCGATGCGTCCAATAAGAGTAAAAAATGGACTCGCTTATTATATCCTCGCCTCGGGAAACAATCGCAAGGGATGAAAAAGTTCGTTATTCGGCGAAGAAATGAACAGGAATTACGTCAGAACGAAGGAACTAACTATAACCGCTAAATCGTATTAATTCGAATTTCCAAATTTTCAAATATGTCAATTCTCGAATTTTTAGACTCCTAATAAATAATTTCTGCAAGGACATTCGTTTATTAACCCTTCTTTAAAATAAGGGTTGAAAAAAAATACGGGTGCTGAAGTACCTGCAGCTGACTAAAATTAATAGATTTACAATTAATTAGCAAATAATTCCTAAAATAACCATACGATGCTTAAAAAATGCCGTTGTTCCATGAATTAAGAATAAAATTGTTATAGTGATCACGATCGAACCTTGAAGTTTTCACGAGATTTCGTTAAACCTTTAAGCTTCTTCAGCTGAAACACTATCTATCGTTCGCGACGACGTAACGTCGATCCCACCACTAATCACTCGCTGCGTGTACCTCTGCGTGACGCAACGACGAAACCGATGACACGTTAAAACACCGCTTTCCCTGGGAACACCGCGTCGGAGCCGCGTCAGCCCACGAAAATAGCGTCTACGTGGAGTTCCGCGCGCAGGCGGTTACAAAACGTTACAAACGTCGATCGTCTTCCGCCACGGGAAAGTGGGGCGACCGAAACGCGCTCCTCGCGATTGTTCCCAGCGCCTAAACACCGTGGCCATTAAATATGGAACGAAACCGCCTCTGCTGGATTTCCTTAATCGGTCGCGCGGATCGGCCAGTGATCAAAAACAGAAGAAGAACCAGGGAAAAAGCGGTGAAAAGGTAAAAAAAAAGTCGCGGTCATTGTCCGCGAACGCATACATGGAAACGTAATGAATAGGTCTGTTTCCGAATAGGCGAGTTTCTGGAGGAAAAGAAAAACAAAACACCGAATGAGTCCCTCCGGCACCCACGCGAACAATGGCGACGATGCCGATCGTACGCCGTCGTTGTGGCGTATTAATTTCTCTGGCCTCTTTCGGCGTTACGACATAATGAACGGCCGCGAATAGAACAGCCGATCGGTAGTTTTATCTGCCGCTGAAAGGGAGTCTGGTTCGGCGACGTCGATCGGAGATAGACACGGGGGCAACCGGCGGTTAACCTCGCGAGAATCTCGCCAACAGGTGGCAATTTCTGCGTCTCGCCTCGGCGAGATCCCGTCGAATCTTATGTAACGCGTCCTCCATCACTTTCGTGCTCCAGCCTGCCGATCGATAACGCTCCGTGTTACTCTTCGCTTCTGGGCTGCGTGTCGCAGCTTCTCTACCTGTTGTAGCGAGATATATCGGCGCGTTCCCATGAGAACCGATTCGATAATAGGTATACGTAATAGGTATAGATTTTGAAGGAAGATAGGCGACGAATAGTAGTTGATAACGGTTGACGAGATGAGCACGCTCGGGCGTCCTAATAACCGATTGTACTTTTGATATCTTTTCATAATAAATTCTGCTACACGAATAACTGAGATTTCTCTCTCGTGGCGGCGATGTAGAGGAGAATTCGATGCTATTAACCTTTTGCGCTTCAAGCGGCGACTCTTAGTCGCCAAATGATAGTTTCGCAAATTCTCAGACTTTAGTTAGTTTATTAATCAGTCAGACCCGGAGATTAAATAGTCATAATTTTCATAGTACATAATTCAACTGAATTAAATGAAGTTTAACGTAGGCAAATGGTAGTGAGTAATTTTGCATTTGAAAATCTTCGAAGTCAGTATCGTCAGACGACCAATAGTCACTTCTAGAGTGCAAAGGATTAACACTTAGCCGACCAAATGAGGAGATCTCCTATTCTTTCCACAATAAGTTTGCTGCCATTGATTCAACTTGCTTTTTTTATTACTTATTCTTGAACTAGTATTATTCACAGTTCATCAAACGAATTTCCTGCTTTTCCAAAGTACAATTTTAAATCAATTCAACACAAGCTCAACACCAACTAATAACAGAGGTAAATAGAATCAATGGCGCTGCTTTGTCGAGAAAGAAATGGGAGATCTCCCTATTCGGCTGGCTAAGTGTTAACAGGAAATTAGTCCCCCGAAGATCGAGATATCACCGGCGAAAGAACGACGGTGCACGGTTCGATCGGATCTCCCACGTTTCATTCCACGGATTCCTGGGATGTCCCATAAATTCCCAACCAACCGGGTCACGGAGTCCCTTGTAACGCCGGGGCCGGCAGAACTTTCGTCGCCGGCTTCAAAGCCACGGGCAGCCTCGTAAAAAGGCAAAGCTTATCGCCGCCGCGAGGCCAGTTTCGTGTCTCAGAGGCGCGCAGGTTAGGCGCCGCGATTGACTCATAATTAAGGGTATCACCCATCGTGTGCGTCCCTTTTCTCAAAGTGTGCGTACACAGAGCGTCGAGCGCTAAATTGGCCTGCGACACGGGACGATATACCCGAGGCTGGCTGCTCGCAGGCCAGGAATATCGCACGCGCACGCGACCGAATCCCCTAATTAATGGGGACGGATGCAAATGGGTTAATTAGCAGGGATTACACGCTGAGCGGCATCCAACGGCGCGAAGGTGGAAGCGCCTGGCGTTTCGAAGCGGCGATTTCGAGAGCACAGGTACCTGGCCCTCCCCGTCTGTCCCCAACCTGTCCCCAACCAGCTTATCTTGTTTGCCGTTTTCTATGCCGCGCGCAGGCATGCCCGCCGCGTGAAATCCCGCAGATAAGCTATCGGCTTATCTGTGAGGCTGGGAGAGGATGCAGGAAAGCGGCCACGACCGCGGCCACCTGTCGCGTACCATGGCCGCTATTGAAGTCGATCTGGGACAACAGGAACGTTGTCCCCGGCAAGAATTATGGGGGAGAGGACTCGGTAAATTGTACGCCGCCGCATTTCTGCGAGACGCTCGACTCAGCTCGGACAATGGGTGTTACGTGTATAGCTAGGTTGTGCACCGTATCGAGGGTCGAGCGAGGATCTCTGGTTGTTTGGCGGAAATCAACTTTAGTTGAATACGATGTGTTGGATTGTCGGGTACATTGTGAATCGAAGATCTTCGTCAGAGCGTTCGGTTAGCGATTAATTGAGCTTTGCACAACACGAATTTATCGCTTACGAATTCGAATTGGTATTTGAGTTTGGGAAAGCGAAGTTTAGTTGGTGCTCGAAATTTGGCTATTGTTAGGTTTTCATTGGCGTACAATTTAACACTCCCATTTTTTCCTCTACAAAGCGGTGCCGTTGATTCTATTTACTTTTGTTATTAGTTGGTCCTGAACTAGTGTTGAATTTATTAAAAATTGTACTTTGGAAAATTTAGGAACAGTACTAGTTCAAGACTAAATAATAACAAAAGCAAATAAAATCAATGACAGCGCTTTGTTGAGGAAAATATGGGAGATCTCCCCATTTGGTTGGCTAGGTATTAACCTTCTGAGTGCTATGGACGCATATATGCGTCTGATGGAAGTTGCTCGTAGGGAACATGGACGAAAATATTCGTTTGCCAATTTTTTCGATTTTTCTCTTACTGCAACGCGATTGTCAGTGTACGAGTATCAATACTCCGGTCTCCAGCGATAGGGCGCCATTCCTTCGAAGCGCTTAGGCCAAGAGTATTCAGCGCTCAAAGGGTTAAGTAACAGGAGCTCCGTCAAAAATGGCACAACTATTTCCAATTTTTCCAACACAAAAATAGTAGCATCTATTCGTTTTTTCTGTCAGACTCTAAATCTAACCATAGTTAGTCTATCCTCTGAACCATAGTTCGTGCCGCCATTATAACCGAACCCGTCGTGGATCAAACGTTCAAACGGTCGAACGGGGGATGAGCGATGAAAAAAAGAAGAGCATACGAAATAAAATTACGGACACTTTTTCGCCGCGGTCTCGAGCGGGTGGAGCTGACCATTTTTGCCCGCGCGAGCGCACAGGCACGCACACGCGTGACCAAAGAAGAGGCACATAGGTGCGCGCGTTTCACGGTGTGCCGAATGCAGGAGGAGTGAAAGAGAAAGAGGGTGGCTAGGTTACGGAGGAGCCCTCGCGTTGGAAGGGTATCGTTGGCAGGCGGCACATGGTCCGCATCATGATTTTCGAAGCCGCAGATGGTTCCTCCTGCGGCACACGATTATGGTTTTTTGTCAAGCATGCCGGGAGCAGGCGGTAGGGCACCGTTGTGTTTCTCGATCAATTTTCGCCGCAAAATCGACGAAAACGCCGAGCCCAGCCTGAAACGATTCTAACGTGCGCGATGCAAGAAATTGTTTCTGAACGCTCGATAGAGAGATTAGTAAGAAACTTGTAGACAGTACCTATTTTACTCGTCATAGTTTAATAAGCACAGTAAACAACTAGAATAGCTAGACGTGATAAACTCATTAACAACGTTAACGAATGATTACATTGGGGTGGAGTCTATAACAAACTCTTTAACCCTTTGGCTACGGGCGGATTCTTAAGCGCGCTAAAGTGTGCACTTCTAGGACAACTGCAATTGCCCGTAAAAAGAAAAGGGTTAAAAAATTAGTGCATAATACAATAACACTCTGTTCACGAAACTTCAAAGATGACACTATAGTCACCACTCGTAGCGAAAGGATTAAGGAAACACAGTTTGAGTGTTGAAACATGTAAATTAGAATGATAATTTGCAACATCTATTCATGATTAGCGGCGACCCTCTTATCTTCCCTATATGCGTTCGGTCGCTATTGTGCCGGCAGTCTAGGAATATAGTTGTATCCTACCTTTGTGCTTAGATAAAGTGTTGTGATAAAGTACATATTGAAAGCTGATTAATCTCCTAAGTCTAACATTGAGTTACACCAAGTTACGCAAGAATTACAATCTTACCCTCAAAAAGAACAAATAAGGATACCTATCTAAAACTGTACCTCTCCAAAAGAATATGAGTATCCATCAGAAAAAAAAACCTAAGCCAGCTCAAAATCCTACCCCTCAAGAAAGAATACGAGTAGGTTACCCATTATCCAGAACCCAACCACTCAAATTCATCCCCTCATTCGATACCGCAAGACCCATCATCCCTTCGAAAAGAGAGATCAACGTCTGCTCGACGAGAGGGGCCTTGAGCGAAAGTCAGTGGAAGGCATTTTGCGCCTCGTGAATCACGAGGGAACCAGGTTAAGGGTCACGAGGCCGGTTCCAAGCGGCGCGGAGCGTCGGTTCAAAGCGTCGATAATAATTGGCGGTCCTGCGGCCAGGGGCGGCGCTGTTTGTGCGCGTTTCAATGGTCCCCGGGGTCTGGAAGGCACAGGGCTAATCACGAGCCGGCCAGAAGAGAAAGAGGAGCTGGACAGACGAGCGAGCAAACTGACAAACGACGGCATTATACTCAGGCATTCCGCTCGCGCTGGCGGTGGGCCGGCGACAATGCCGGCCAGCGGGACACGCGCAGCTCGAAGGAGGCGAATGGCAAAGGGGAAGGACGAGGGGAGAGGCGAGTGGAAAGAAAAACAGGAAAGCCTAAAGGGGAGGGGAGGGGGGGCAGAAAAATATAAAAAGAGGACAGAGAGAAAGAGAGAGGAGAAAAAGGGAAGCAATCTTCCTTATTTCAGCCCGTCTCGTCTCGTTTCGGCGCGGCTACCCTCTTCTTCTGTCCCCCACAGGCCCACCCCCTACGGTCCGGCCAATCTTGTCCGGGATGACCGGCCGATCCTCTTATTCCGTTTCATTTGCCGATCGCAAATGTCCATCTCACGCAGCGCGTACACAACCGTCGCTGGCTACTCTTTATTATTCCGCATTGTGCTCGCGTAACCCAATTCAATAGCCTCTAATCTACTTTCCGTGCTTTTCTCTTGCTAATCGCGGGGACCCGGGGGCCGATCAATTTCTGCCGCCACTCTCCTCCTCGTTCCTCCCTGTTTCGTTCGCCCTGTCTCGCAACTCGCTTTTCTCCCTTGCTCGGGGTTCACTCTCGTTTTCCTTACCAATTCTTTCCCCCGTATTTCGAGACAGGCTCCCATTCTTGGGCCTACTACTCGTGGCGCATGGGAAACTCGAGGAGAATCGGTTCCCGTTTTTTGGCTCGCACAATTTCGAGGCAACGCAGGGGGGGAGGAGGGACCAAGGGTCAGGGATGAGTTTGGGAAAAGCAGGTTTCCACGATTCCCGCCGAAACGATCCCGCGAGCAACGTGGCGTAATAACGTAATCCGGTGCTTGTTCAGCAGGCTGATCAGGGGGACGGGGGGGTGGGGTCCAGAGAGCCAGGTTCGGTCCAATTAATTGAAAAATGCCCGACAGAGGAGCAGGGAACAAGGGCATGCACCGAGGGCCAGTGTATACTTAGGTGCATAGATCCATCTTGATTTAAGCGTGGAAAAAAGGAGCAGACCGCGGGACAGGGGAGGAGTCGTTGAAACGTTCGATCGGTCGGTGTGTATATCCGTCGATGGATATTACCGCGAGGCAGCGGCAGCCATGCCAAGATAATTGGACGGCGGGAAAATTAAAGGGAGCCACCGCGACTTCTTGACTCTACGGAGCGAGCGGAACGAGGCGGAATAATCTGCCTTGTCTTTAAGAGATTAGGTCCTTAAGGGAACACTGCCTCCTCCTCCTCTTTTTCCCCCTCGAACCACCCGTTTGAAACACTTTTCATACCTTTCTGTCGAAACCTACATAGAGAGAGTGAGAGAGAGATCCACTCTCTGTTTCTCTGTGAAGTTTCGACCAACCTCGAAGCGATTCCCGACGTCAACGAGAGCGAAGTTCCAGAATCGAGTCGATGGTTCTCTTCCCTTCGAGAACCGAGCAAATTGCACCGCCAAGAAGCTTGCCTGGCCCACGAGCCGAGGCAAGTTTCTCGGAAGTTCAATTAAAAGTATTGTCTACTGCAATGAGAGACCAACAGTCGTTGCTACGACTCCCGGCGAAATAACTTTGTGGGATCCTTGTTTCCGATTGCGGTTCGGTTCCTGGTCGCTCTTGTTAGTTCCATTGAGCAGGCTTTAAAGTACGCTTTGGTAATTACACGAGAAAAACTACCGAGGGTTTCGTCGAAGCTTCTTAAACGAACGATACGATACATCTTTGTGTATCCAAGAACTAGATCGACCAAAATCCAATTATTATTTTTTCTTTTCTTTTTCAAAAACGAAAGTTTTATAACTTTTGGGTGTCTCCAGGTGGATGTGACCAATGGTACACTTCAACCTCGTAGACCCAAGAAAGAAAACCCCTTGCAACAGATACACATGGGGTCAAACTTGATCTTTCCAATATTCAAATGAAACTGTGAAGATGATGAAATTGTTTTACTTGTTCGCCACTCTTTGTGGTGAAGTCATTCGCACTCAAAATCGTAGGTAATGGGCACAAGTCTGAGTACGACAGAGCTAGCCTCACAATAGATCAAGTTTTACAACTACTTTACTGAATAAAAGGAGCAGTGAGACATAGAACATGTATTGAATTGCATGATTAAATCTATGATCGACTCCAACTATTCGAAGGAAAAGTCGAAGGCACAGGGGAAATCAGTGAAACTCCTACGCGAATTGCTTGACCCTCCCCAATGTTTCCAGATAAATGGATCTCTGGACCACCACGAAGGGGAATCTAATTAAAGCGACCTCACTGATACCAAGGGAATTATTAATACTAATCGGTGGCGCGCGCGCACGTAGGAGAAGACGTCTTAACAAGCTCGTCCTCGGTGAGTCATTGTCAGTCACGGTGCAACACATACAAAGTATCCCTTGGCAGGCGTCTAGAGAAGGGACCCTCTTCCTCTCTGCGAATCGACCGGTTTTATCATCGATCGGGCAAAGATTAGGCTCGACGCAATGACGGAGGGGTCCTCATGAATATTAACTCTTAGAAAGCATAAGCCGAGGAATCCTTATCGATGTAGATCTTATAATTCCTCCGGAATGACCGTCCCCAACGACGCATGATAATGTTAATAACACACGTCCAGCGAAATTATGGTTTCGCCTGGCGTCAGTTTTTCGACCGCCGCAACGAGAACACAGCAAAGACTTCCGTATCCGAGCTCCATTAACCGAATATCCGAATAATCAACCGTCTACCCGGTAAATCTTTATATCAACACATAGTCAACCGAACTGGGAGATCTATTTTTTCCTAGACAAAACGTTGCCATTGATTATATTTACTTTTGTTATTAGTTAGTCTTGGACCAATGTTGAATTGATTAAAAATTGTACTTTGGAAAAGCAGAAAATGTATTTGATGTTCAAGACTAGCTAATAACAAAAGTAAGTAGAATCAATGGCATTGCTTTGTGAAATCTCCCCATAAGTGTTAAAAACAAACTTATGCAACTTAGCGACCAAAAAAATATAAGGTCCTTAAATAATAACATGAACTGCCAATTCTGCAGATTTTTACATATATTAAGTTCAATGCAAAAAAAAGTAATTGTCCTATTATCCGAGATTTTTGTCTCACTATTATTTCTGATACAGAAGTCTACTGTAAGTACAGTAAAATTTCTGTTACCAGAACACACCTATTATCTGAATATTTATTACTCAGATATTCTATTATCTGAACAGAGTGTCACCCAATAATAATGATTCTTTGTTTAAAAAAATAACCGAACTTAGCAGTGGGAAAAATACAAGACACACGAATACTTAAACGAACTATTAAGTAAAATGAAAGTTAGTGTAACAAAAAGGAAGTGTTTTATTATTCGACGAATCCTATATCTGAACAGTTTTCTCTCCCTATTATAGTTTATACATGGAAGGCTCTACTGTACTTTGTTTAGCGATTGGAATCCCTTGGACACTATAATGCCATAGATAATAGGACACCCAATCGACGTCCCTCGTAGATTAAACGTGTACACCCGTTGAGCAAGAGGCTCGACGAGGTCTGCTCCTGTTTTCGGCTTTTACCTTGTCGATGATTACGTGGTCGAGGAAACATGCGACGCATCTGTCGCGTTTTTGTGCCAATGACGTGGCTCTGGACAATCGGACGAACTACTTGGTGCGTGGCTCCCACAAACTCAAGGAAAGGAACTTTCTGTCTTTTGAAATAAATTATTGTAGCCCCGTGTGTATTATGTGTATTAAAAACAAATTTCTATAGATCACTATTCTCCAAACACTAATTCTACTTACGATTTTACTGGAGCAGTGGACAGAAATTAAACAGCAACAAGCAAAAAAAAATAAACTGACTTTGCGTAAATAATACGATGAACAAATTTCTGTTTGTCACGTTTCAAACTTACACTCCCATTCATAATTTATCGGATAAACATAGAAAAAGGTAGAAAACAATTTGTTACGGTTATAAAACGAAGCTTCCAAGTCCCTGGGCATTCTTATTGAAAGTCTGCGCTACGCTTTCTGTTTACACCATAAACTCTGGGGAAAAAGAAGATTCCTACAGAGTGATGCAAAAGTGGCGCAACCAAAATTAAAAATTCTAACAAACAGCTTCATCGAGTACGAATAGTTTGCTTAACGTTCTTTCTACAAAACACAAAGGTAACTATAGTACGGTACAAAAGTGGCACGTCAAAAAGTAAGGGTTGCGATAAAAAATTTCACGATGCACTTATTATGTACAATTCGTTCACCAAAAACCATTCACACCACTACCTGCAGCAGAATTCTTTCACGCTGCGTTTGAATAGCGAAGGTCACCTTACTTTTGAACCACCCGGTAGAGCCGCAGTCATTCAGAAAATAGCGTGACCGTGCCGAAAAGCACGCACCCCCACGGGCCTTCGACTTGGTGGTCAGCCCCCGGCGTGTCCCCGATCGGAAGGCGCAGGATCATAAATCAAAACGTGTCAGAACCTCCATTGACCCAGTTGCGTGGAACAGGCGTGCGCGACTGAGGTGTGTGTGTGTGTGTGTGTATTTGTGTGTAAGTAAGTACCTGACGTGCAGTTCTACCGTTTTTGCGGACATTTCCATCGCATCACCGCAACGAGAACAATATCGAGTTAGTGTCACAATACCTTTCTCAGGTAAGTACCTGGGATGCTTACTTATGCACCACAGCATACAGTAACAGACAAAAGTTTAACCCTTTGCACTCGTATGTCTGAGCGTATGCGACATCACAAGTTTTACCGTGGAATTTTCATTTTTTTTAATTATGCTCATGAAATGTTACAGCTAAGTATGCTAATAACGTATTGGAAAAGTTTTGTTTTGATTGAATAAAAAAATAAATTCCGAGTCGGCGGTAATTCATGGTCGTATTAAATTCGAGTGCAAAGGGTTAAGATCAAAGGATCGAAGAAAATAAATAGATTAACCCTTTGCACTCGAAGTTTTTTTTTTTATTCGTATCACCAGCAACTCGAAACAATTTCAGTGGACAGATCAAGGCAAGTTACTTTACAAGTGATTTATAATTGGTTTATATAAGCAGAGACATTTGAAATCCAATTTTAGTTGCTCTGATTGCCAGAAAGTTAATTTTTAAGGTTTCTTTTATCAGTGATATAGATTGTGAAATACTTAAAAGCTTTAGTCTTTCTTAATCTCACGCGCTTGAGAGACGACTTTGAATTGCCAAATGACAATTGTTTTTTTTTTAAATTTCTTAATAGAAGAGGTTAAATACTTCTGTTTTTAAATTTTAGAAACGTTCTACTGAGTTAATTAAATTTCAACACAATATTAGTACTTTGCGCTTAGGAATTTTTGAATCTAAAAAAATTCAAAAATTCAAAAATTGAATTTTTTAAGACCAAAGGTGTCTTCTAACGTTAGATACGTGAGGGTAGCATGATTAGCACTATCCTACCACTACAAACTGAATTACCTATCCTTGATTGTCCTAAATACTACAAAACCCAACACTCGAAATTGAGCTTCTCTAGGAATCTCCTCCCAAAGAAGATCGATCCCCAATCGAAAGGGTCCAGCGGCAATCAGGGCGAGTTATCCAAACGTCGTCGGTGTCTAGGGCGTTTCGTGTTAATCGGAAATATGGATGACTAATACGTGAGCCCCGTGGCGAACGGTGCTCGCGAGACACGGCTCGAGTCGCGCGCGCGTCTCAAAGTACGAAACTCTTCTCTGTAAGTCTATAAATGTAACGAGATGAAGGAGCGGCCGCTGTCTGCCATGTAGAGAGAGCACTATGTGTGTGCGTGTGTGTAGGTACAGTGCACACGATCGATGGCCGAAATCCGGGCATTTTTACCGCCAGACGCGAAAGCGACCACCAAAAATGCGTCCTCGACGTGTCGCCTCTACCCTCCTTCTACCTCCACACCCTTCTAGCAAATCGTCCACCGTCGTTCGACCATTTTCCCGTTTCCCGGTGTACCTGTGTAGGAATACGATCGAGTGGATGCTAGTTTAGAAAAATGTGAAGACTGCTCGAATTGAACGATAATCGTATGTACATATATAGAGTGTTTGGACTCGAGTGTTTCTAAGGTGCGAAAGATGAGCATTTGAGAAAACTGAGCGACTGAGGAATTTTGGGTGAACGTGACCGACTTGAGTGAGAAAGGTTGATAATTAGAATGAAAGGAAATGAGTGTTTGGAAGGAATATATGTAGGAATTCGATCGAGTGGATGCGAATTTAAGAAAATGTGAAGATTGCTCGAATTGAACGATAATCGTATGAATATAGTGTTTGGACTCGAGTGTTTCTAAGGTGCAAAAGATGAGCCCTTGAGAAAACTGAGTGACAGAGAAATTTTGAGTGAACGTGACCGAATGCATCGAGTGAGAAATGTTGACAATTAGAAAGAAAGGAAATGAGCGTTTGGAAGAATATATGACGGGAAAATGCGAGCACGTGTCAGAAAAGGTTTCACTATGAAAGCAGAAAGAGTGTGATCCTGAACGTAGTAATTGCTAAGTTGTAAAGTCGTTTAAGTTGTTGTACTATTACATTGTTTCAAACATACATTTATTAATATTCTAAGCACTTCGCTTTTATTTTACTCACACCTGAGCCCTGTCATCTGCACTCCACTAACTGATAAAGTAAAACTGAAATTTCCTATACCTGTGATCCGAGACCGGAGATCGAACGAGCACCGTGTACGTGGACATGTTTTATTCATGCGTTCCAGGAAACGGGCATGGGGAAAGCCTGAAAAACGCTAAGGGGGGCTGCTGTGTGGCCAATTTGCCGAAGACCGGAGGATGCGGCGAGGAATTTTGTTGTTGTCGCAGCGCCCGCGTTGTTATTTGTAGTTCGCCGGGGACTGGTGTACCAGAACGCGCGCGCGCCTGAGGGTGTGGGTGGAGGAAGGTAAACGTGGAAGGTTGAACGGTGGAGAAACGAAATAAAGAAACAGGGTTAAAAGAGAGAGAAGTACACCGACCGAGGGATTCGTTTGCAAGCGAGTCGAGTCGCGGACCGAAACGACCGGGCAGATTTTACCTGCTTTTTGTAAACGCTTTTTGTCGTTTTGCGCGTATCTCTTTGAACTCCTTCGACCTTTCTTCGCGGATCAACCCCGCTTGGATACTCTCTAACCCGCGATAGCGGGAACCTGCTTCGTGTCGATGCACAGTCATGCAATATTCATTTCCCTCGACACCTAAGGATCGACGATTTAACCCCTTCGCTTCGAGTGCCCGAATATTTGTCTTTTTGTCGTACGATTACACGTACAGCTGTCTTTGACGTGTTTCATTTGAAAAACAAGGAAAGGCATGCATCTAGCATTGATCGATGCGAGGAAGAACGATTTTTAAGCCTTAGCGCTTGAAAGGTGACTATTAATCATTTGATAATATTAACTTCAAAGATCTCAAGTGCAAAATATTTACTAAGATTCGCTTATATTAACCCTTTCGCTTCGAGTGCCCGAATATTTGTCCTTTTGTCGCACAATTGCACGTACAGCTGTCTTTGACGTGTTTCATTGGAAAAACAGAAAAAGACATGCTTCTAGCCTTGATCGATGCGAGGAAGAACGATTTTTAACCCTTTGCTCTCTAGAGGTGACTGTTAGTCGTCTAATAATATTAACTTCAAAGATTCTCAAGTGCAAAATATTTACTAAAATTCGCTTATATTAACCCTTTCGCTTCGAGTGCCCGAATATTTGTCCTTTTGTCGCACAATTGCACGTACAGCTGTCTTTGACGTGTTTCATTGGAAAAACAGAAAAAGACATGCTTCTAGCCTTGATCGATGCGAGGAAGAACGATTTTTAACCCTTTGCTCTCTAGAGGTGACTGTTAGTCGTCTAATAATATTAACTTCAAAGATTCTCAAGTGCAAAATATTTACTAAAATTCACTCACATTGAATTTCCTTCGGTTTAGTTAAGCAATCCACTAAAATTTACTTATGTCGACTAATCAACCCTTCGAGTTTGAAAATTTGCAAAATTATCTTTCGTTGACCGACAGTAAAGGGTTAAAAATAAAATGGCGAATTCCGCGAAACTGAAGCGTTTTATCAACCCGGTAGAAAGCCATTTCTTGTCGCAACGAAAGGGTCAGTTTCGTTCGCTGGCCGAAGGAACCGGGCAAAAAAGTGCTTCAATAGCGTTTCGATAAAAATGCAGTCACGAAGGGCGTGCGTTCGAGGAAATCGCGAAGGGGTTGGAGGAGCGGCGAGAACGTTTTATTGCCTGCTGAAAAATTTAATTCGACCGCGACCCCCCGGTGTGGATCGCGACCATCGCCCGATCTGATCTACGGGGTCATAAATCGGGCGCATTCTCATGCAAGGAATCGCCTCCCTTTTTAAATTCCAAATTATCGATCGCCGAAATCTATGAGCTCGGCAATGGTCCCTTTGAGGCTGGCGTTCACGCAACCGCGCCGTTAAAAACGCCACCACCGCGTCGACCTGTCCCGGTGTGCATAATGTGGCGAAGGGTGGCGAGGAGAGGGAAAGAAATAGAAATGTCTGCATTGGCCATCGTCACGACAGATTTTCGCCCTACGATAATGGAAATTTACGAACCGGCTATAGTTGCACGCACACCGTTATCGATCTATAACGGAAACGAAATGGCACTGGAGGGCTGGCCGCCGAAAAATTTGTTTCTTTTTCGACGCAAAATTCAACAGAACTTTCCTTTTCGTTTAGGTCTGATCAGAAGGCATACACGCCAGTGGAACAAAAATAATTGCATCCAGACTATATTAATCGACGTATCTGATTTGTTTCAACCCCTATCTGTAAACATTTTGAATTTATTAAAAAATTGTAATTTGGAAAATTTATGAACAGTACTACTAGTTCAAGACTAACTAATAACAGAAGCAAATAGAATCAATGGCAACGCTTTGTCGAGGAAAAAATGGGAGATCTCCCCATTCGGTTGGCTAAGTGTTAAAAAATAGATATACATCGTACAGAATTTTAAATTGTAGTACTGAGAGAGAAATAGATTAGGGTATATTTGTATCACTCCATCGATAAAAGTCAACAAAAATTGCTAAAAATAACATAAATTGCGTTTGCAAATTTTGCTCATGAAATCTAAAATTCGTCAAATTAATGAGTCTACTGTAAAAATAGTATCGATCGTAATTATTTTACTTGTGAAGGCGTATATTTACGCCGTTAGCAGTCAAAGGGTTAACATGTTATATCCCATATTAAATCAATCGATAAAACAATAAAAGATGTTATGGTAAACATATGCAGAGGGCGTAAATTTACAGCTTTCGTATATGTATTGATGGATACGTGGGTACGTATATTTACGGCTTTCGTGCATATTGATAGACTTGTGAAAACGCATATATACGTGTTTAGCACTGAAAGGGTTAACAGAATATACCGAACAACAGCGACAAACGATTCCTCGCGTTTGTTCGCGGCACATCGTGGCCGAAGAAACAAAATCCACGGTGCACGGCAACGCGAGGTGTAACCTCATGCGTACCTACACCCTGACCGGAACCACGAAGGCCACACGCCAAATATCGATTCTCGCTAAACTCGAAATGGATATGGAAGCCCGAAGAATGTTGGAATTTTCTAGCGGGCTGCGAGGAACCGGCATCGATAGCTCTCCACGGGCCTCGCCTTTTATCTTTCCCGATTACACCGAGCAGCACACCTCTATCTAAATCCTCCATCTAAATCCCTCTCTCCGAATCAAATGGATCCCTTTCACGCAACCACCCCGAACGTGGAACAGCTCTAAATCCAAAGGTGTCCGTCGTTAGAGCTATGCAATTAGGAGTAATTAAGGATCTCGGCTAACTCTCCAATCTTCTCTTCCTTTTTGAACAGTTCATTCTGTCCTCGATGGCCGTTCGAATTCCTAATCGATAGAATTTTAATCTCGAGCTCGATCATAAACTTTCTCAATTTATCCTCAGAGAGTTTTAAGGTTTAGACAATCAGATTGCTAGAGGCTACAAATTTTTAAGTTATAAGCAATTCGCAGTCTCATTTTTCACCCTTATGATGTAGAACAATGTATCCTTCTGTATAAGTTTATTGTGCTTCTTTTAATTCCATTTTTACTGTAATTTTTAATTATTTCTATTTTTACTATATTACTTCTTTATAAAGGGTATTTACCCATCAAATAAATAAATAAATTATAATTAACTTTCGATTCTACTTAAAAACAAAAAATATTTCTACTTGCCCAATGAAACCTCCACCATCCATGCTCTCCATTTAATTAAAAAAAAAAAAACAGGAAGGAGAAAACTGATGGACTCATTAATAGAATATCTCATAAAAGAGGAATTTTTGAATACGAAACCGTTTTCCTTTAACACTATTCCTACCGACACTTTACGTATACCTATTCCTACCGCGACATTCCCACGTAAGAGAGACTACAAATTGTTCTCAAAAAATAAACAATGAAAAAAGAAGCGAATATTGAAAAATGTATTATATGTATATTTGAGAAAAAGTCCAAAAATTTAAAGGCGATTCAATTACGTTGTATCAATAAAGTTTTAATCGAAATTTTAAAAAAGGTCATTTCACCGGTTGTGGTGGGAATAGTGTTAAAACCGATTTCTCCGCCAACGCCAGCTCCTTATCGCACCAGACCATGTACAATTACAAGTTCGCGTTTAACGGGAACAGCCCGGTTGATATTTATACTCTGTAGGAACGTTTCTCAAGCGTTTGCCGCGCGTTAAAGAGAGCACCGCGAGCCCCAGCCTGGAATTCGCCGGTTCCACAGGAAAGCGGAGGGACAACACAGAATCGGGCCGGTCGCGATCGGAATTCGACGATAACGAGCGCCGCCGTGACTCGTCGATAACGACTGGTTTTCCTGGGCCGATGGAAAACTACGCGACACAGAAAAAAAAGAAAAAGAAAAAGCAACGGCGGGAGAAACGGAGAGAGGTCGCTGTAAAATGGGACATCGCGATCGACAAAGCGTTCGCACGATAAGGAAATGTCCTCGATTAGCCGAGAAACGTCGTGTGCACGAGCGTAATCGCGAAACGAGTCGCGATGGCGACAAGAACTTCTTAGCGATTCGATTCGTTCCGCTTCGCGTTCGCAGACCAGTCGCTGCCGATTTAACGATTAATTACTCGAGAATTCGGATTCGAGGATGCTTGACGCTAAATCACCTTTATCCTGACTTTTGTGAGTCATAGGAAATTCTGTAGATTTGCAGGTAAGAACGTGATTTTACTAAAGCTGTCTTACTCCGTAAAAATTTGGACACGTTAATGAAATTTCTATTGTAATTATATACGAATTACAAGGTTATAAATTATAAATTAACAGTAGAATTACCAGAGTAGTCAAAATGACCAAGTGGTAATTATTCATAGCAACCTTATAAATTCACTGTGGTAACACTTCCAAAATTTACTATGAGCTTCTGCAGAAGGTATAAATAAAAATTTGTTTTCTATGCATTTGGTATTTTTTCATGTGATCTTCAATTTGATTTCTTCTATGTAAATAAGTACAGTTTAATTCGGTATTTTTTCATGTAATTTTCAATTCCATCTCTTTCATGCAAATAAGTACACCTTAATTCGGTATTTCTTCATGTGATTTTCAATTTGATCCTTTCCATGCAAATAAGTACACTTTAATTGTCGGTAGTTCCAGTGTTGAACGTAACAACGCCAACAAAATCATTAAATTTATACTGACAGTTATAATTGTATTGTAAAAAAATATATTAAGTATTCATAATTATTTCGAGCCTTCACTTTTCATTACAAAAAAAAAAGCGTAACTATTACAACGGGGATGAGAAACGAAAGGAATGTTTGCAGGAGCAAACTTTCAAGGGGTAGTGTGTATACGTAGGTGCATAACAAGAGGGTGTCGGTTAAACGTGGAAGATCCATCAGAGACGGAAAGAGCGGCGCGAATTTAATCCGCTTACGCGTGTAAGCGACGAACGCGTTCAATAATTACATTAAACGCCGGTCGGAGGCGCGAATCGTCGCGGGGAGACATCAACGCCCGATAATTGTACACGTTCGCACGGACAACGGCGAACCGAAGAAAGCCCAGCCGTATTTCATCGAGCAAAGTAAGCATACGTGGATTTCCGTGGCTTTAATAAACCATTCGATACAACGAAGACGTCAGGAGGCACAATTGATAGGCTCTGATAAAAATTTGAATTTAAATCGCACCGTTTCCAAAATGCCTCTACTTAAAATTAAACAAAACATTTGGAACAGCAATATCTACAAGTTACATTAAAGAAATATCTAAATGAAAAATGTCACTTCAGTGACTTATGAATAGGAAAATGTGGAATTTATAAATTTGAAATGTATCTCGAAATGTATTGAGCTCAATGACACAGATAACCGGTTCGGGCTATCTTTGTTGTTTATTTATTTATTTATTTAAACGGGAAGCCTCATTAGCGAATACAAGTAGTAATTTAGTTAGAAACGGTACAGAGAAGTAATCATAAATCATAGAAACGTGATATAAGTTGACATAGGGTTAAACATAAATAGGTTACAGAAGAGATAGTTAAGTCACTCTTAAAATCATTTACAGAGTTGGAGAAAAAATCTTTATAGGGAATACACATTTTTTAACCTTCCTATTAACCCTTTGCGCTCGATAGGTGACTGTTGGTCATCAAATGATGGTTTCGCAAATTTTCAGATCTTAATTTGTTTATTAGTCAAACTCAGAGGTTAAACAGTCATATACATAAATTTTAATATATCACTTAATTAAACTAAATGACGTTTAATATAGCAGAATCTTAATAAATATTTCAAATTTGAAAATTTTTGAAGTTAGTATCATTAGACGACTAATAGTCATCTCCCGAATGAAAAGGGTTAACAAAATTTCGATCATCAAGCTCAATTCACCAACGATAACCTTCTAACATTAACCATTCAATCAGTATCACAGTCATCTCAATAGCCATCCCTTGTTATATCCGTGAACCGCTCAAATTTCGGAAGCTGCGCGCTCCACAGTCAAAGAGGAAGCACCGAAACAGGGAACAGATGACCAACAAGAAGACTGTTAGCTGTCGGTTCGGGTAATTATCTAGCCTCTTGGAACGATCGACGAGGCGAGAGAGGAAACTGGACGACGACAGACGACCTCGTAGACGAGGCGCGACGCCGACCAGGCCTCGACGTCCACGACGACGACGACGACGACGACCACGGCGCGGAAGAGGACACGAGAGTGCACGGGTGGCGTCTCTCACGCACGCAGAAACGCAAACCGGTGCACATGGGAGTTCGTCGGTATAATATTACAGGGCTCGAGGCGCTAGGACTCGAGCTCCTGGGTGTTCGCCGCTCGCCTCTATACCGGGTGGCACGGATCGACCGCTGCGCTACGAGCCAGCGCGAGGCGGCGAATATCGATTTCGCCCTCTTTGTCGCCGTTCGAGCGCACCGCACGGCTCGAGCTTCGATCGCGTTCGAGCTATCCGCTGATCAATAAGCGAGCACAGCCGGTGCCACAGACGGCCACGGGCAACATTCTGCGTTCGCCCTGTGCGTACGTACGCCGACTCGTTGGAACGCCAACGGGGACGGATAATGTTGTTTGCAAACTGAACGCGCGCTACGGAGCGCCGAGGATCTATCCTCGGTTTACGTCTGCGTCGGGTGTTCGCCTGAAGGCGGTTACGAGGAATAATTAGCATTGGCCGTCGTTTAGCGCGTTAAGTGCTGCTCGAGGTGATTATGTCACCGATATTTCGATGATGGGAAGGCATTTAGGGGACGGATGAAAATTTTATTTGTTTGAGATAAAATAGCAATGATTTTGATAGCAATTAACCCTTTAAATGATAAATAATGGACGCATATATGCGTCTGGCGAAATCTATTACAGTGTAGTCTCTCTATGTGGAAGTTTGGTGCTACTCTCTAATTAGCAGTCGCTAGCCCCGCCCCTTGGAATATTTAGCATTCATATGCGTTTGTTTTTCGATTTTTCACTTACTGCACACACAATTACTAGTGTGTGAGTAACAAGAATGCTATCCGTACAAAGCATTTCGATCTAGAGTATTCAGCACTTAAAGGGTTAATATAGCAAAAAGCGTGGTTATCAGATGCGTTAAATGTGCTGGGTACTAAAAGTGTTAATTCCTGAAACATTATGGTACAACTTTTATACGATCGGTGCGAAAATTGCATGAATAACTAAACATTTATAAAGTAGCAATTATCCTACTAGCAATGCTAAAACGTTCCTTGCACTCTGCACCGGAAGGAGTTAATCAATTCACTCGTCTCTAGATACCGGAAACTGTTTTAGCCGCGAGGAATTTCACCTGCAAGAATCTCTACTACCACCACCTCGCTCTTGAGCCTTATCCCGGTCAAAGGCATGCCTTTTCCGTTCAACCGTCTCCAACGGGTCCGACCCTTTGGGGACATTAGTCGATCGTTACTAACTGATCGCCAAGGTGTGGGTTCAGGTGACTCCGGACCGATTTGCGAAAAATTAGGTAACAGCGGGACGAGTTTCGTCTCGACGGTGGTCCAAAGACGGATTAGGCGAGGCGGCGGCGTTCTCCGACAGAAGAAGGCGCAAGGGAACGCGATTTTCAGGATTTCTCCCGCTTCTCGGAAGGTATCCTCCCATCGGTAGCAAATACACGGTTCCCAAGGAACCGCACGAACCCGGGCGGCGGTCCTCCGATGAACCTGCTGCCCCGACGGATCCTCGGCTAAAAACGCGACCACCTAGATCGCCCCGGCAACACTGTGGCGACCAGAACAACAGCCCGCGACGAAACGACCGGCAAACAACAGTTCACCGTTCTGTCCTGTTTATCGCGCGTCCACTTCGGTTAGAGACCGGTCCGGGTCGATTCGCCACGCGACACCCGGTATAACGAGGAGGCCAGTCGAAACTAGAGAGAGCGGGAGAGGAAACGAGCACAGGGTGGGAGGTCGTGGCAGGGAGAGGAAAAGAGGGAAACGCGGGGGAGGGGATAGAGAGGGAAGGAAGAGAGGAAGAGGGACAAGGAAGGGAAAAGGGTGCGTCGAGGAAGCAGAAGTAGGAGGTAAAGGGAACGTGCGCGGTCTCTGTCAGCAAGGAGGAAACATAGACAGGGGGTGGTTCCGTTCTATGGTACCCCATGAAACACCTGGCTCTTCTCTCTCTTTCTCTTTCTCCCCCCCCCCTCTTTTACCCTCTGGTTCCTGCCTATTCCGTAGTGCTCTCCCGTCTGCCTCCTGCTACCGATCTTCGTCATATTATCCTAAACTGCATTGGCATCCCCCTTGGGGGCTAAGGGCCATCTTTGCACGTCAAGCGGCTTGTTATGCGCCGGACAAAATATCTATATCCGACAACGGGAGACGGATTGTGGAGACGGTGCCGCACCGGGTCCTACCCGGTTCACCCAGGTGCTGGCTAGGCTCGAACACTCGTATCGGTCCTCGAATCGATTCAGATGCGAGAAAGTTCAACAGCCAAAGCATCTTTGGGGTGTGCGGGTCCATTGGAGGACCCTTTGCAGCGGTCTGCACCCTTTCACTCGTTTCTATTCTCACGAGGACATACAACGTCAATATAGCGTTTAACTAGTATTGGATAGGTAACAGTTATCGGTTTGCGGAAGAATAGGTTTTTAGTGGGCGTCTCTAGCTATTTTCGTGCTCGAACGCCTTTTTCTCTTGCAGAGGAATCTCGATATCTTCGAAATTACTACGTATGCTACTACGTATACGAAACTTGAATCGGATCACTCGAAATGTACATTTATAGACGGTGATTCGAAGATCGATAGAACGAAGTTACGTAACGTAACACTACCGCATGGTTAGATCCGAAGGAGGTGTTACAAAATCGCTCCCGTTTTCGGACGAAAGTACGAAACCACGCGTAGACGCGCAACTAAACGTAGGTGTTCAAGAAAATGGATCGCAACCCAGACTCGATGACTGGCTCGCTAATGCTCGCAGGACGTAGGTGTCCAACCGGGTAGATCGTTCGGCTTCTAACCAGGACTAGCTGGGATTCGATGGACGTAGGTGTCCAACGAGCAGAGATCGTTCCAGCCTCCGGATAAAGATCTGAAAAACCGTCGGGGTCTAGGCGTCGAGCGTTCCAATTTTCGAGGCTTGCACACGGACGAAGGCTCGAGGATCGGCGCCGACGATCGCTAATTACGTTCAGCTCCACGGTTTCTCGTTGCTTCGATCGGGAACCTGGAAGCGTAGGCGTGTCTAGCGAACGACAACCTCCTCCGGCAACAACGAAGTGCTATTCCATCGATTCCCCTCGACGAGGAACGGCGTTAACCGTTCCAACCCAACGAAGTGCTCGCCTCGAGGAGAGATTCGTGCCGGGACACCGCCTCGGATTCGTTGACGCTCGCGACGTCGCGGGGACAGCCGCGGATGCCGGCGTGTGTTCCGGCAGCGGTGAAGCGACGGTCCTAAAATAGCGGCAGCGACAGGATGGATCGCGAGACGACGTCAAGTTTAAGGTATTGTTCATCGGTACGCTACGTGGGTGAGGACAGTCATCGGCGTGTCGAGCCACCACTCTCTCTCTCGCTCCGCGGTCCTCGACTGCGGTCATTTGCGATGCAAAATCTTTTCTTGGAAGCTGCTCGCCCCGATTCTATCGATGTGGGTTATCCTAACGGGAATCCTAGACAATGCAACAGTTTTTCCAGCTACCCCGGACAATTTGCTCGTGCAACTCGAGCTCTCGTTGACGGAAGAAGGCTAGAGACGAATCGCAGACCGAACGAGGACGAAAAGAAACCGTGCAATAACTGGTCTGATGAAGCGTGTAGTCAAAAATATATTCACGAATTACAATGTCACCGATTACAGCGATGAATTGTGGCCGATTGCCCGCAGGAGGTACGCGGCTACTTATCAGTAGTGGATCCCCCACTAGGATTATAGTACCTAACGCTTTAACTTGTCATTCGACGGTCTCACTGGATGTAGACGATCGACCATTCTTCGTTTCAACGGAAACGAAGTAGAGGCAGAAGCTGGGGGATAAATGTTGGCGGCAAAGAGAAGGAAAGGACGAGCGACAGAAATCTATCGTCGGCACCTACGTTACCGAAACGAGAACCGTACAACACAAAGCGTTTAGTAGCGTACGAACAATTTTCGCCGCGCGTAGGCGGTATTAGGATTGCGCAACCGCGCGGCAAGGATTAGGATCTGCGCGCGAGGCCGGGAGAAAGGGGTAGGTGGGAGGCTTGATTTCCGCAAATTAATTCATAAGAACGTCGTCGGCTGACGTCACTTCCTGGATACGCGCCGGCAAGGCGGGATACGCTCGTAGACGCGAGACGCCCGCTGGAAGAGAACTCTCTTTCCTCTCCTTCTTCCTCTCACGGCCTCTTCCGTGCGCCGTGTCGCCCCTCTCTGTCCTTCCTTCTCGGCTTTACCCGTTCCTCTACCCTCCCCCTTCTCCTCCTCCTCCTCCTCCTCCTCCACGTCTTCTTCTTCTTCGTTCATACTTCTGTTTCACGCGCCTCACCTATACAGGGACACGTGGCAACTAAAAACTGCCTGGCTGGGCGTAAATAGAATGCTACTTAAAACCGCGAAAATAAGGGCACTGACATGCGCCGGGTTCGCTGGAACCGGGATCGACGGCCCCGATAAAGCGCATCGATCTTGATCGATATCTTTCATAGACACTGTTTCGTTGAGAAACAACGAGAAAGAGGAGTATGAATTAGCAATAGAATGATTCGATTGAATATTCGACGGTACCGATCAAAAATCAACTACCGATCACGATCTTGTATTTGAATAATTAGGAAGAGTAACGCTATTCTGTTTTGAACAGGAACTATGAATCACGATGGTTACAAACGTCTCTATTTCTGCAGACAGGTTGTTTGTAATCTAAAGATCAAAAGTGACACCATCATCCCGGAAAAGGAGAATCACAACTTAATCCGCCGATGAATTCATCATCTTTGATCCAACAAGGAGACCTTCTAATAGGTAACCTAGTCGCACGGCTAATCTCTCCATCGCTTCGAAATAGGCCCCCGAACGCAAGGTCTCCGTCGAAGGCTTCCAGCCTCGAAAGTCAACAAAAGGAACCGCTGGAGTAGCAATTTTAGGGTAATTATCCCTAACCACGAGGAGGTCCCCATTCACGTTTCCCTCGAAATCCGGCTCTCTCTTTCTCGATCGCGATCATCTTTCTCGATTTCCGTTCCGTTGCCCGGTAATCCCATTAAACCGGATAAACGTATCGATAATGGTGCTCATTAACCCCGTGCACTCGCGAGGTAACCCTCCACTCGGTCGAAATGTACTAGTTTCGGCAACTCCCGGTTGCAAAAGGTTAATTTCTGCACGAAACGAACGATTCCCGCCGGTTAGCGACTCGTTAAATCGTCGATCGCAAACCGTTTGCAGCGTTATTACGTTGCTTGTCCTTATCATTTCGCCCAATAATTCTCCCCCTCCCTTTCCCTATCGGCCATCCTGTAAATACTGGCCACGCGTTTCGATTCCTTCGCCGCGGCGGTGGGTCCAGTTTCGTCGGTGCACGATCAATTATCTCGTCGAAGGTATGGGAGGAGGGGACTTGTTTTGCGAGGGTGTTAGAGAAATTGTTCTAATGGCAACATCTGCACTTAGGTGTTATGACTAACTAATTCGAGGGCATGTCGTCACTATATCGTCCTTATGTACAGACGTTCCTCGACTTTCGCATACAACTGATTCCTGAAAGCGTGTGCGAATGTTGAATGTTCGAAAGTAGAGGGATGTAAAAATATATGCAAGGAAAACCGTATTTTAAAGTATTGATCGAAACAATATTGTAGTCTGATGGCTAAAGTCTGATGTCCCCTGAGCCCAGTAGCCCGCTCAATTCACGAGATTTCCGACTATAGAAGAGACTTAACACTAGAATTACCGACTATTACAGTATATACTTATTTACATGGAAGAGATCAAATTAAAAATTACATGAAAAGATGTCGAATACATAGAAAACAAATCTTTATTTATATTTTCCGCAGAAAATCATAGTAAATTTTTAAAGCTTTACCACAGTAAATCTATAAGGCTGCTATGAATAATTACCAATTGATCATTTTAACTACTCTGGTAGTTCTAGTGTTAAAAAGCTGAATTTTTAAAAATGTGCGAACGTAGAATGTGCAGAAGTCGAGGGGCGCCTGTATATCGAAGAACCATATCAAGCACATATTTTAATATTAAACATAATTGATAAAGCAAGTCTGCTGCTCTCTTTTCCCACTGTGGGGACCATGGAAATCTTGCTGTTTGCGAACGGGGTTCAAAGCAAAAATCGAATCCCCTTTCGGAGATTGTTACTTGAGCGGATTTACGGAGCCATTGTGCTCGTCTTACCGCGCTTTTCGAGGCTTTCGCTGCCTGATTAACCGTTTTCACACACCGATTTGGATTTTGCATTCTCGAGAAAGCTCGTTGTGGGATACAGAGCGAGCATCGTTTGCTTTTTTTTTCGTGGAAAAGAGGTTTCCCAAGGATTATGATCTCGGTACAATGTATACGTGCGCAGTTGCTCTTCGTGCTCTCTCGACTGTATGATATTCCTTTCGTTCGGAAATGGGAGTATCGAGGGGAACGATGAAGTATTGTTTGAACGGAAATTACTTCTGTGTAGAGTTTTTGTAGCGACGAGCAATTATTGCCAGAGTACACGGTTCGCTCGAAGCTACATTACGAGCCACAATTTATTGCTCAATTAACCTCCCGACTTATGAGCTATTCAATTGCCTCGTGAGCCGGGATTGGTGGTATAATTGCACCGTCGGTGTGATGCATAGACAGTTTAACAATTCAACGATCCTCTAAAAACACAAACCTATCCGCGATAATCATAAAGAAAAATAAAATGAAACAACACTTCATAAATCTCGCGCTGCTAATTGAATTAAGCGAAAAGAACACAGAACACACCTTGATAGTTTAACCCTTTGCACTCGAAAGGCGATTCTCGGTAGTGAAAGATATCAGTTTCACAAATTTCCAATTGCAATTGATCATATTTCAAAAATTTCAATATTACTTATCTAAGTTAACACTAGATTTACGGACATTTCTTGTATATCTATTTCTAATATTCGTATATCAAGGAATAGATATACATCAACAAGAATTAAAAATTGCAGAACTGAGAGAGAAATAGATTTAAGTATCTTTGTATTGCTCCATCAATAAAACTCGGCAAAAATTGCTAAAAATAATAGTAATTATTTTTACAAATTTTACTCATGAAATCCGAAACCAAATTGGCGGGTCTCGTAAACCTAATGTTAAACAAATTACAGTGTAAGTTCCAGTACAGTTTTACTTCAACGCTTAACGCTAAGAAAACTTTAAAACACGAACAGTCATCTTCCGAGTGCAAAGGGTTAAACGGAATGCAAGAATTTCTTTTCCTCTCCGCGATCCATCGCGTTACGGAAGATAAATTAGTTCGTCGTTTAATCTACAAACAACCGCCGTTTCCCACGTAAACAGCTACACAACAAACAAGACCGTATAAATCACGTCGCCTCTGCCCCGTTACCGCGGTTTCCCGGTCCCATGGGAATCAGCCCATCATCGGCGGGGCCAACGGTTGAAACTCACCGGCCGTGTAACAGATTAGCAGCAGGAACAGAGAGGGGAATCGACTAATTGGCCGACGAAAATCGGTTGTTTGCGAACTTTTCAGCCCGAAATTTCGCCGCCACGTAGAGCACCTTCTCATTAGCCAGCAACGGTGCAATTAGACGTGCCGGCAACTACGGCTTAATTAGCATGGCTCTCGGTTTGCCGCGGACGCGCAACCCTCTTTCAGCGGACGTCCGCGATACTTGCGCGGATCAAACGCTACCATTTCACACGGCCGGTTTAATTGGGACCCGGAAACGGAGAAACGTCGGTCGAATCAACGATTCGGTTGTAATTGCTGCGAAACGCCGCTGAATGATGCGTTCCGTGGTGATTTCGATGGAAATTTTGGTTCGGGGAAGATGTAAGGTTCGATGGAGATATCGTTTGCGATAAGTATGGGGAAATTAAGTTAATCGCAATTTCAGTTCGCGTCACGATTCAAGTTGGGATATCGAGAATACTGGTATTTAGAAGACAGTGTCAAGCTCACTTATAACTGGAGCAAATTAATTTCGATTATGATGCAAAAGAATAATGATACGAAATACATTTCCGATTCGTTTCGAACATCACGCGGCAAGGCACGTGACTTTTAACGCGCACCTCAAGCTTAGAATTTGTCAGCTGCAGTTTGCGGTTTGTTCGAGAGTGTCCAACTACGCAATATAACTTAAATTTGTTCAACAAAAAATTATAATAGCTTTTTACTGTGTCTAGCCCTTTGACTGCTGAATACTTTGAGCCGAGATGCTTCGCGTCAACGGTGTGCAGCCGGCAATAGCTATCGCTGGGGACTGAATACTTTTTCACGCAATCTGAATCTGTTCGGCGGTGTATTAAATTGTAATATAGTACAGAATCCAATTACTGTTGATAAGCAACAAGGTATGTTGTTTCTGAGAGTGTTGCACGGGTACGATAAAATAATTTCTGGACAAACACAGTAAGACAGCAGTAAATGATCGAAGCCATCGTCGAGCGCACATTTGCGCCCATAGTCTATATCGACGGCTTGTACTGAGCGCATATGTGCGCTCATAGCATTCAAAGGGCTAGGGAAAGTAAGTAATAATTCTCATATTTCAAACATTGCCTAAAAATGCCGAGCATTATATGCAAATGACTACAGATTCCATAGAATGCCGGTTTTTCATGCATTGCCGGAAACGCGTATGCACCTGACCTGTGTGCGAATTCTCAAGTTCGCATACCTGTGACAGCTATCCTAAACATCGATTTTTCGTACAACGTACAACCAGAGGCAGTGCGCAACTTTATCTCGAACGCGAAACCGTATTGTCCAACCCACCCACGACAGACCGATTCCTCGGTCGCGTTTCAAACCGCCGTTTCGCACCGCTAATGGATGCAACTCTATTCCTCCCGCGTTATCGTGTGTCACGTGCATTCGTGAAGCACGGAACCAACCAAAACCAAAAAAAAAAAGAAATAAAAGCACAGAACAAAGAAAAGGGAAAAAGAATAAAAACCCCGTCGGCTCTATCCAGCCGGTGAATTTAATTTATGCCCGGTGCGACGTATCACGAGGGATTCGCGTGATCGCCTCCTCTCGACCGAGCGGCCGAAAAAACAGCTCTCTCATCGAACCGCAAAGGGTAGATTCGCGGATAAAATTCGGAGTGAAATTGCGAATTTTGTCGTCGCAGCACTCTCCTTTTTCTCCGCCGGTTCTTCGTCTATCGTCGCACAGATTTAACCCTTTGCACTCGAGAGGTGACTGTCAGTCGTCTGATGATATTGACTTTCAAATGCAAAATACTTACTAATATTCGTCTATATTAAACGTCATTTAGTTTAATTAAGTCACGTACTAAAATTTACATATATGACCGTTTAACCTCTAGGTTTGACTAATAAACAAACTAATTAAAGTCTGAAAATTTGCGGAACTATCGTTTGGTGACTAACTCGGACCTTTCCCTTTGCCCCGGAAACGTTCCTCGTTTTTGGAGGATATAGAACGAAGGATAGGAAAGAGAGGAATGAAGGGTTTTTTTAAAAATTCGCCAACTTTGAAACAAGCACCATAAAACAAAAAAATACGCGGGCAACAGCTAGTGCAACATAAAACATCTAAAAATGGTTACACTTTGTAACTTATTTGTTGTAAGTGATATTTCAAAAATACATGTATCGTATAATTGAAAATTCATCATGGTATCGTGGGTAAACCTTGTAAAACTGGCGTGGTGTTCAACGTGTTAACCCTTTACACTCGTATACCTCAGCGTATGCGACATCACAAGTTTCACCGTGGAATTTTCATTTTTTTTAACACTATTCCTACCACAACCGGTCAAATGACCGTTTTTAATATTACGATTAGAATTTCATAGATACAACGTAATCGTACCGCCTTTAAATTTTAGACTTTTCCTCAAATAAACCTACAATACATTTTTCAATATTCACTTCTTTTTTCATTGCTTACTTTCTAAGAAAAATTTGTAGTCTGTCTTACGTGGGAATGTCGCGATAGGGATAGGTATACGTGAAGTGTCGGTAGGAATAGTATTAATTATATTCATGAAACGTTACAGCTAAGTATGCTAATAACGTATTGGAACAATAAATTCCGAGTTGACAACGTAATCGTTCCGCCTTTAAATTTTAGACTTTTCCTCAAATAAACCTACAATACATTTTTCAATATTCACTTCTTTTTTCATTGCTTACTTTCTGAGAAAAATTTGTAGTCTGTCTTACGTGGGAATGTCGCGATAGGGATAGGTATACGTGAAGTGTCGGTAGGAATAGTGTTAATTATACTCATGAAACGTTACAGCTAAGTATGCTAATAACGTATTGGAAAAATAAATTCCGAGTTGGCGGTAATTCATGGTCATATTAAATTCGAGTGCAAAGGGTTAAACCATGATTCGCATTAGAAGACGCTTAGATCGCGTCGAAGGTAGATCGGCGAAAGAGGAACCCGGACAACCGTCGCGGCGGCGAAGGCCGAAACGACGGTGAATTACGCCAAATTTTCACCTGCTCAGAGGCAATAATTTCCTGGACGATTTATCACCTCGGTAATAACGGCAGGGCCCACCCCGCAGAGGCAAAGAGATCGGTAGTACGTAAGGCTGGAGAACGCTCGATAATGGCGCGCGCCTCTCCGCTCGGACACACGGGGCTTTCGTGATCGCGAGAGGTAATTTAGCATTAGCGGGCCGTTTTCGGTGGAAAAAAGCGGCGCTGTTCGTGCCAACGCCACCCCTCTCGCCTCTTGGGTCCGATCCAATGGATTCCGAAGGTCCACCCTGACAACGGAACGAAGACACACCGACGTTGCACACCGGCGCCACGAATTTGCATAAATTCACGCTGCAGGTGTTCGTGTTGCGCGCCTTCGCGTGTGTGTACGTGGGACACGGACCATAACGGTTGAAACAACGCAATCCTGAATTTCGATGGGGTTGAAGTGCCAAGGCAACGAAAGTATACTTAGTTATTATTTTTACAACAGATGAAAAGCAGTATTTCGGGAAACAACGTTCCCTTTCTCATATTTAGAGGAAAACAGTTACCTTCATTATTTCAGAATTTTTTTCCGACATTTCGAGGAAATGAAACATTTTCTCGTTTAGAAATAATCGAACGCATAGTTTCTCAACTTTCACCATGAACCAGATTAACCCTACCGCGTGCCTGGAATTTTACTGAAATCGGTGGTAGTTTCGTCGAAAAGAAATTGTAATTTGTAGAAAAATGGTAATCTAACATAAAATTGAAAAGACAGAGTAAACTGCCAGTACCTAATAGTTTCTTTGCCCGTTTCTTAAAATGAGTGAAATATTTCACTAAAATACGTTCAGTGACGAGATTAACCCTACTGTGTGCCTGGAATTTTACTGCAATCGGTGGTAGTTTCGTTGAATAAAAATTCTAAATTGTAGAAAAATGGTAATCTAACATAAAATTGAAAGGACAGAGCAAGCTGCCAGTACCTAATAGTTTCTTTGCCCGTTTCTTAAAATGAGTGAAATATTTCACTAAAATACGTTCAGTGACGAGATTAACCCTACTGTGTGCCTGGAATTTTACTGCAATCGGTGGTAGTTTCGTTGAATAAAAATTCTAAATTGTAGAAAAATGGTAATCTAACATAAAATTGAAAGGACAGAGCAAGCTGCCAGTACCTAATAGTTTCTTTGCCCGTTTCTTAAAATGAGTGAAATATTTCACTAAAATACGTTCAGTGACGAGATTAACCCTACTGTGTGCCTGGAATTTTACTGCAATCGGTGGTAGTTTCGTTGAATAAAAATTCTAAATTGTAGAAAAATGGTAATCTAACATAAAATTGAAAGGACAGAGCAAGCTGCCAGTACCTAATAGTTTCTTTGCCTGTTTCTTAAAATGAATGAAATATTTCACTGAAACACGTTCGGGACATTCTTGGCTGGAAGACCTGCAGCAGGGTAGAAATAAATAGAATATTTTAAGAAAGATCGTTCACGATCGTGCACGAAGAACATGTAAACGGATTTAATCGCGAACAACCTGGCAGGCTCTCCTACGAAATGTCCAATGACTCATGGACAGGAAGTGTGCACACAGAGCGCAGGCACGTGTGTACACGGACAGGTTACGAGTGAGAGGTGGAAAGAACAGATTTCTTCACGGAGAACGGAACCGGCGTATAAAGTCTGGGCTTGGAAAACGACGGTTTTCGTGCCGCTGCGAAATCAGGCCGCGCTCTTAACCTCGCGATACGCCCTTCCCCCCTCTGTGCACACGAAACTTTATTTCCAACGGCCGGCCACACGACTTCCGCAACCACCCGCCGCTTTTATACCCCCGGGGGCGGAGTGCTGCAGTGGTCGCAGTGCAGCGGCCCACTGCTCCTGATGCACCAAGCCAAACGACGGTGGCATCGAGAGCTGCCAGCCCTGCGGCCACTTTGGCCGCGATAACGCCGCATCGACGAGTGGCCGGCGAGATTTTTTTCCCCTCTTCCCTTTTGCTCGTTGAAAGGCTATCGATCACGAGACCGCTGACGATATCGTGGAATTTTTAAGGCCGTTTAACGACGGCTTTCTGCGGATAAACTGAGTAAGCTTTATAAAGTATCTGAAACGTATTTGATAGGGTAATCGATCCTCTAGCCATCGATTGGTTATGATCGAGATTGTGAGAGAAAAGCATAAACTGTGTAAAAAGAATCTAAAGGAAGTGTTGGTTAAAAGAAGGCATTACTTGTTTGGTGTAATAAGTCTCTTTTTTCGTAACCAAAGATTCTATAATATAATAAATTCTACATATAATATAGAAAAATAAATTTCTATATAATATAATAATAAATAAATAATATATTATTGAGGAAAGCAGCACGTGTGTTTTTTATTGAAAATGACAAAACGTGTATTTCTTCCCGAGCATGATATTTCTAAGTTTGAGAAAAGCAGTAGAGATAGGTAAGAAATGTATAAAGAACTCGAAGAAATTTGTAAAAAATGAACGAAAGAATAGTGAAAGGACGGTTAACCCTTTGCACTCGAGAAGTGACTGTCAGTCATCTAATGATACTAACTTTAAAGTATTTCAAATTCGAAATATTTACTAAGATTCGCCTATATTAAACGTCATTTAGTATAGTTAAGTGATATATTAAAATTTACATATACGACTATTCAACCTCTGAATCTAACTAATAAAAGCTAACTAAAATCTGAAAATTTGCGAAGCTATCATTTGGTAACTAACAATCACCTCTCGAGCGCAAAGGGTTGAAAAATGCCTAAGAAACAATATCTTTTGAGAGCATTCTTCGTACGGTTAATTGACAACTCGAAAAATAACTAATACCAGATAATTCTAACATACCAAGAAGATTAATCTGGAACATCAAATTAGCCTCAACACTTGTATAGGCTTGTCCGCAAGGTATTATCGATAAGTCAGCGATAAGTCGGCGATATCTAATAGATAATCATTATGGCAACACTCCGTGCGCGCGGCCGAATGATCGATCGTCCTTTCACTCGCCGCTGATCCACACCATAAATCGAGCTACCTTCCCGTTTTAACAACTACGTTCGAACAGATTGTCAAATAAACGTCGGTTCTGCTCGCTCGCAGGAAATCGGTGAGCACGCGCCAACGACGATTCTATCGAGGTGAATAACGACGAGACGGTCGCACGTATCCGGACAGAGAAGTAAAACGGTGGGAAAAAAACGGACGAGGTCTAGGGAAAATCGAGAATGGGTAAAAGGTGACGGGATTGACCGGTTCAGTTCCGATCGAAGATCAATATGGTGTGTCACTCGCCCGTATAATTGATCGTCTTTTCACTCACCGCTGATCTACACCATGAATCGAGCTACCTTCCTATTTTAACACTTTACCGATCGGAAGCCTATTAACCCTTTGCACTCGAAAGGTGACTGTTAATCGTTTAATAATATTGACTTCAAAGATTTCCAAGTGCAAAATATTCACTAAGATTCGCTTATATTAAACTTCATTTAGTCTAATTAACTCACGTACTAAAATTTACATATATGACTGTTTAATCTCTGAGTTTGACTAATAAACAAACCAATTAAAGTCTGAAAATTTGCGGAACTATCATTTGGAGATTAATAGTCGCCTCTCGAGTGCAAAGGGTTAATCGGCTTTTTGCATGTTTCATTCGTAAATTTTGTAATGTTCCCTTACAGGAAGACGATTGTTTCGAGCAATATCGTATACACATATACTGTGAAGGAATATTAACCCTTTGCACTCGAGAGGTGACTGTTAATCGCCAAGTGATAGCTTTGCAAATCTTCAGACTTTAGTTAGTTTGTTTATTAGTCAGACCCAGAGGTTAAATAGCCATATATGTAAATTTTAGTACATGACTTAATTAAAGTAAATGAAGCTTAACATAAACGAATCTTAGTCAATATTTTGCATTTAACAATTTTTAAAGTCAATATTATTAGACGATTAACAGTCACGTATTGAGTGCAAAGGGTTAATTGACTTTTTGCATGCCTCGTTTGTAAATTTTGTAATGTTCCCTTACAGAAAGGTAACTAATTTAAGCAATATCGTATACACATATACTGTGAAGGAATATTAACCCTTTGCACTCGAGAGATGACCGTTAATCGTTTAATGATACTAACTTCAAAAATTTTCAAATTCGAAATATTTCCTATGATTCACGTATATTAAACTTCATTTAGTTTAGTTAAGTCATATATTAAAATTTACATATATGACTATTTAACGTCCGGGTCTGAACTAACGTCTGAAAATTTGCGAAACTATCATATGCTAGGATTACGATGTCCCATGAGAGAAGGCAGCCGAGTGCAAAGGGTTAAACTATCAATTACTCGAAGAAAATCATTCAATTTATTAGCGTTGTGTCCACGCCGAAATGAGTCGATCGGAAGTGTCTAGTAATTTGACCCACGAGCGATCGATAAAGTGTTAACAACTACGTTCGAACAGATCGTCAAATAAACGTCGGTTCTGCTCGCAGGAAATCGGTGAGCACGCGCCAACGACGATTCTATCGAGGTGAATAACGACGAGACGGTCGCACGTATCCGGACAGAGAAGTGAAACGGTGGGAAAAAAACGGACGAGGTCTAGGGAAAATCGAGAATGGGTAAAAGGTGACGGGATTGGCCGGTTCCGTTCCGATCGAGGATCGACGTGGTGTGTCGCGCGATGCACCGGATAACATTTGTGTCGCGCGCCCGAATAATTGATCGTCCTTTCACGTGCCACACCGGACGTAAATCGAAGAGCCGCGGGTAAAATTGTCCGTCGAAGAGGAAACGTTAATATTCATGATCGAAATTGTCCGGACTTGTCGAGTCAACGTGCATCATTATTTCCTTCCTCGGTCCACCTACGAGCGGCTTTTTCGATTTTTAACCGCACGAAATTCAACCGTCCAAAACCATCGCTAAAACAGATTCTTTTCGATGTAACGAGAAACAAATATAAAACGTAGAATATTATAGAATCACTAGAGCATAAGGCAAAGATCCTTTATCTATACATGTAAAAAGACATGTTCTGACTGACTGACTTCATCATCATCATCGCAAAACCTAAACTACTGAAATTAGAAACATAAAACTTCGGACAATGGGGTTCTTTTTATGACGTAAGGCACTCATTAAGAAATGATTTTTTGATATTCCACCCCCAAGAGGATTAAATAGAGGTTGAAAGGTTGCTTGAAAATCCGCCGATTTTGAGAAGCAAGCACTCTGAAAACTAGTATTTAGCTTTTTGGTTAAAAATAAAGAAATACGTGTTTCTACATTTTTGGAAAATTAACCTCTAGGGGGGTAAAATAAGGGATGAACGTTTGAAAATCCGCCAATTTTGAAGCGAGCACTCTGAAAACTAGTATTTAGCTTTTCCGTTAGAAATAAAGAAATACGTGTTACTACATTTTTGAAAAATCAACCTCCAAGGGGGTAAAATAAGGGATGAAAGTTTGTTTGAAAATCCGCCAGTTTTGAAGCAACCACTATGAAAACTGGTGTTTAGCTTTTTGGTTAGAAATAAAGAAATACATGTCTTAACGTTTTTGGAAAATCAACCCCCAAGAAGGTGAAATAAGAAATGAAAGTTTGTTTGAAAATCCACCAATTTTAAAGCAACCACTATAAAACAAAAACGTGGTCAACAGCTATAGTTTAAATATAAAATAGCTTTATTCGAAACACGTTTACACGCATTCGCTCCTCCATTCAGACACACATATATACACTAATCGCTTTTTCTTAATCTCTAACACTCGTACGCATTCTTTCATTTTCATCCATTCGTTCACCTCTACACAATATCGAATGCACCGTTACAAGTTTGCACAATCCCCCCCCGGTACCATGAACCAATCGTTCTCACGAGTTTGCCACTTTCAAGTTGTCGATACAGTCTCCGAAAATCCTTCGTCTCGCCTTCCTCTCGATAAGCGACTCTCGAAGAGGATTACAAGTCCTAAGACAACACTCGGGAGGAGCGTTCGACGCAGAAGGACCAAACGTGTCACGCCGAGGGGGGAAAAGAATGTTTCATGGGATCAAAGTTTTCACGGCAAACCGTGCGCGGTTTCCACTAGACTTTACGAGCCGGTGTTTGGCAAGCAGGTAGAGACGCGGCCGCGTATGGGACGCAGTCCACCGTTAACACCGGCGATTTTCACCATCCGAGATCGGACACGATATACCGGACGCGCGGCCAGCATAGTCATACGAGTATCCTCGTTAGCGGACACCGAAATCGCCCTTTCACCTCGTCGATTCCGGGACGATAGGAAGTCGGCGGAAAAAACGATCGTTAGATTACCGTCCTCTATGTTGCAAAGTTGTCACTATTTTTTTTTGTAGGGATATACAGATAGGTGGACCATATTTTTTTTGGCAACTTTAAATTGTTAATAGCTTATCGGCTTGAATTTAATTTAACAAATTTGTCCGCCATCTAATAGAACACGAAAGTTCCATTCTCTTAGAAATTCCCTATGTTACGATATTATTCTATAGTAATAATTATATAATTATATTCTATAGTTTTATATAATTATATAGTTATAATTATTACTATAGAAAAATATTGTAACATAGGGAATTTCTAGGAGAATAAAACTTTCGTGTTCTATTAGATGATAGTGGGCAAATTTGTTAAATTAAATTCAAACCGAGAAGCTATTAACAATTTCGAGTTGCTAAAAAGAAGTGTAGTCCTCGTTAAATTATTTGCATAATTAATTATTTCCAATATGGTAATATCTAAAATTGTATGTATGCATACCCAAGTATTACTTAAGCAAATGTAACATACTTATTTGATAAAAAATATACTGCTTAAATGAAACCTATACACCAGAAATTTATTAAACTACCCGGCAAATCGAATTACGTCCACCCCCCATGTTTCCCAAACACCTGTGCCATTTTTACACAAACAATTTCCAAACAATCTCCCGCGGAGCCTTAAATCACAGGCGGGGACGGTAATCCTTTAACGAAGACAAAAGGATCGAACAAGATTTACACGTAGCCTCGGACAGATCGACCGGTGGCCAGTTGTTTGTCCAGGGAACCTAATAATAACGGTACTCATTGTTGCGCCTGCCGTTGGTCCCACGGAGCGGTCAATTTAGAAACAGGCGTTACACGGTCGCATTGTGCGCCGACTTCCAGGTGAGACGCAGAAAAACATCGTCGCCCGGGGAAATCGGCGAAGCTTTGGACGCCCTTGGATGCTCTTCTCCGAGGATGCACGATACCCTCCCGGTTCCAGGCGATCAAAAAACGAGGCCGAGCCGTTCGCGCGGAATACAAGTCCGTACACGCACGCATCGGGGAGCTGAATAGCGCGCCATTGGCCGGATACAACTGGCGTGCAGGACGATTTTTATTATCAAACGATAAAATTCCACGCTTTCCCTAATTTACAATGGCCCTGATCTCTCGCGAACGATACTACAAGCTTGTTGGCCGCTGAAAATAGGTATTATTTTGGAATATACTGGCTGCATTCTATTTTACGGTGGATAGGTACTTTACGCGTGGGTATTTTGATAAGTTTTCAAGCAGGTAATCGTTAATTGTTTAACACTAGAACTACCGACAATCAAAGCGTAATTATTTGCACGGAAGAGATCACATTGGAAATTACATGAAAAAATACGGAATACAGAAGAAATAAATCTTTATTTATACCTTCTACGGAAAATCATAGGAAATTTTGGAAGCTTTACCACAGTGAATTTATAAGGTTGCTATAAGTAATCATCAACCAGTCATTTTGACTGCTGTGGTAGTTCTAGTGTTAACACGTTCGTCGCCACGTCACCCAAATATGGATGACGTTTCTTTTCTTAAAGTTAAATACGATTTTAAATTGGAATTTTAAAAGGAATTCAATGGAACAAGCATTGAAGTATAATACGTATAAAAATAAAAAGTTAAAATTTTTGCTGTTTTTATATTTTTTCACCTCAGTTTTCTATGCGATCGGATTTGAGTCCGGCAAGAAACTCAGCTGAATCACGCTGGGCGACGAACGCGTTAAGTATGAAATTTAAATGAATTCTAAATTCTGTTCGTTAGAAAGAAAATAAAGGAAAAATGTTAGCGATTTCTTTTTATTGTTTTATCAGGTTTTCTATTATCCAAATTTTCATTAGTTCCTACATTCCGAATTAAGAAGCGCAAGGTAACGAAGCAATCTTCTGATTAGTTCCTAGATTTGAAATTGAAATAAACGACTGTAATGACTCAATTCCTGGCTCCAAATTAAAGTGTAGAATTTTAACAATTAATTACGATTGTTTAATTCGAAACCCGAAGGCTAATAAGTGCTATAGATTACCGTAATTTCTACGGCCACTTTGACTTAATAAATTATATTAAACAGAATACAAAAGATAGGAAAAAGGAAATGGTACCTATTTTTAACGACTATTGCGAGATACATACGTACTTAGTACGCGGTACTGAGAGAATGAAAGAGAGGCAGAAAAAGAGGAGTAGAGAGAGGGAGAGGGAGAGAGAGGCAGAAAGCGAGGAAGAGGGAAAAAGAGAGAGAGAAAGAGATAGAAAGAGAGAAGCAGAAATCGAGGAAGAGGGAAAGAGCGAGAGAGAGAAAGAGATAGAAAGAGAGAAGCAGAAATCGAGGAAGAGGGAAAGAGCGAGAGAGAGAAAGAGATAGAAAGAGAGAGATGCAACAGCCGCGAATGCAGTTCTACCAGCAACGTTATTAAAATATCAATATTCCTCGCCGCTTCAACGACCACTTAGCCTCCAATTTTCGTTTCGCACCTGCCTGAAATTACACCTCGCGCCCGTTCGGGGCCCGCCGAAAGCGGCCGTTTCCACAGGACCGTTCCATAAATTCGAGTCCGATCCCCTATCCGTGAGCTCGCGTATCGAACCGTTTAATTTTCCGACTCGATAAACCCGACACATAACACATCGCCGCTAATTAACTAGCCGGCCATGTATAATTCATGTGCTATTTGCTAATGGGGACACAGAAATACTCTCGAGCGCCGCTTCGCGCCGCGAAATTTCGTGCCGCTTGACGCGATTCCAAAGCGGAATAGAACCACGCTCGTGCACGGGCGGCTCCCGTTTTATCGACGGGATCGATTGACCGGAACCGTGAATCATATCGAGGAGCACGAACGGGCAAGCCTTTTCGAGATTTCACGCTAATCGACCATTGATTACAACGCGAGCCCGGGCTCACTCGGCTGCACGGGTCGTTTATGCCAACCGGAGACGCGGCCATATTTTTTCAATTCGCTCGGCTCCTTTTATCTCGCGTTCCCCTACTTCCACCTTTTCACCCGTTTTTATTGCCCACGTTTTATTCCGGTGCCCTCCAGTTTTACGCTTTTGCTGAAAATTCGAAAGCCAGAGAAGACGTTTCGAGGCGAGGGAGCCGGCGAACGTTGCGAGATGGAGCTGTTAGGCGAATCGTGAAAGTGAGACACGGAGATGCTTTTTGCTTCTTTCTTCCTTTTTTTATTTTTGTTATTTTTCCGTAGCGATTGATCTTTTTTTTTCTTTTTTCTCTTAGGAATACTAAGTTAGAATCGAGCTCTGGGAATTTTATGAATTACCAGACATTAGATAACGTAAGTAATCATTGAATAGTATAACAGTGTAATCGTTACAACTTTAATAATATTCATTAACTCTGCACTCCGAATTATTTTTTAATTTTGTCGCCAATAACTCCCTAGTATTTTAGGTGCTCTATTTGAAATTTACTTTAAAAGACAATTCCTTGAATGGTATTTATTTTTTTTGTTGTTGACCATATTAAACATAGATCTCAAACTTTGTTGCAACTTATATTCGTTAAATTTCTACCTGTCCATTATTTGTCCACTACTGTATTTAAAACGGCACTTTAAAAATATCAAGTGTTGCTCGACATAAGAGTTACTGTGATAAAAACTGGCATCGAACAAAACAGTGCAAAGGGTTGATCGTCTTTGCTATTCTAATTTCTCCGACAACCGCGATTCGATCGTTTTGCTAAAATTCTGACAAGCAGTTGAATATTACCAAACTTCACCCGTTTTCATACGTATTATTATGTCTGTAAAACGTACAGTAATAATCCGAAGCATCCAGAGCATTAGAAACCACGTTGGACGCGACGAAACGCGACTAAAGGGACAACGGGAACTGCGAGAGGCGAATCGAACGGGATCGAAATTTAGCGAATTTCCCGGTTTCTCGCACCCTTTGATGATCTCCTGATATTCCGGCCAGACGGCGGATACGTAAACCTACACGAAAATAAATTTTGCGGAGTATTGCCGGTTCATTCTAAGGCGCATAGAATGATAGCTATTTCCGTTAAGGAGAAAAAAACTGCGGTGCCACTGTCTGTCCGTGGCTTCTAAAGATAAAGCGTCTGCAAGCGATTCAACAAGAAAATCAGTCCGCTCCTCTCTCTGCATCCTGCCCTATCGAATTCGATCTTCCCCCTCCCCCTTTTCCAACCCTTTTCCTCGTTTCCAGACGAAATCAGGCATTCCTCGACCCCTTTCGTTTTAAAATTTTCAACCGGAAATGCAAAGATCTTTGCGTTCGTAACAATTGATCTTTTGATACGCGAAACGTTGATCAAAATACGGGTTAATTTTGGAAATTTCGTATGCACGAGAAAATAAACTTCTTTAGAGATCAGATTTAGCTATCCATTTTCTGTAAATGTGAATGCAATAAAAATCCGAAAAATTTACCCAACTTCCATTTATAACCGAGGATCGTCAAGTAAAAATCACGTGAAGTATTTCAATATCTTTTGTAGTTAGAGCTGGTGATTATGAAAGAGATCAAAGTGAAAATTTGTTCAGAAATTTATATCTTCACTTTTTACGATTTGGTTTTCATGCGATTCGATGGATTTAACACTACATTTATGGACATTTTTTGTACATCTATTTAATATACATATATTAAAAAATAGGTATACATGGTATAGAATTTAAAACTGCAAAGTTAAGAGGGAAATAGATTTGGGTATATTTGTATCAGTCTATCAATAAAAGTCAATAAAAATAATAATTGTTTTTGCAAAGTTTGTTCATGAAGTCTGAAACCCGTCAAATTGTAAACGTAGTGTCCCGTAAACCTAATGTTAACACTAGAACTACCGACAATTAAAATGTACTTATTTGCATAAAAGAAATTAAATTAAAAATTACATGAGAAAATACCGAATGCTTAGAAAACAAATCTTTATTCGTATTCTTTTGTGGAAAATCATAATAAATTTTAGAAACTTTATCACTCTGAATTTATAAGGCAGCTACGAGTAATCATCAATTGGTCATTTTGACTGGTCTGGTAGTTCTAGTGTTAATAAATTCTAAATTTTTCACTCAAGCCACTCTCATAATTATCAATCCACTTAACACGACATTAGAACGCACCTATTGATGGAACACAAAACACGATGGAAGCTTGTTCTGTCGGCGAAAAAAAAAAAAATAAAACATGGGAGTGAAAAGAAGAATACAGCTGGAAGCTATTTTCCATTCGAAATCTATCGATGGCTAGAAAACAGCAGACACGGATGTTGACTCATTGCCGCTCTCACTTTTGCCGCGATTTGCATCGAATCTCTTCCACATATTTGCGCGCACAGAAAATACCGCGGCTGCGATTTGCGAAACCACGGATGCGACCTGACGCCGCCGTTATTCCAAATTTTTCCTCCCTTTCCACCATGCGATTCCACAGTGAATACCAAATCGCGTCGTGTGCATAGAGGCGAATTCATGCGAACGAGCTCTCGAAATCCTAATACACCAATACCCCACTTTGCGTCGGGGTTACGTTCCAAAAAAAACACGACGCAAATTGAAACAACGCAAAGTGAATTAAGATTTTCTATAGCAAACCATGTAAAGATCGAAGATTGAAACTGAACTCTAAAATTGGCAAAACAAAGTGAAAATAAAACTGTATTAAAATTACGTTGATTTTCGGTTAGAAGAGGAATTACCGAGTTTTTTTGGCGTGGCGCAATTAGAAACAAAAGTAGAGCCATCTGTTAGAAAACAAGAAAAAAATTCAAGACTCGAATCCAAAACAACGCAACCTCGAAAACCTAACGACGCGCAATGAAAATTAGTACTAATTGAGCAGCGACGCAACATCGAAAAAACGCAAAACGAAACGACGCAAAGCGAGGTATTGGTGTACATAGAGTGAGGCACAAAAATATTCGTATCCTGCTTTACAGACTAAGTCAAATAATAAAAAAATTTTCATTTTAATGAAAGTTTGTGTAGGTGTAGAATATATCTTAGGAAATCTCGTTAACACTACAGACTAAGTCAAATAATAAAAAAATTTTCATTTTAATGAAAGTTTGTGTAGGTGTAGAATATATCTTAGGAAATCTCGTTAACACGTTCGTCACCAAGTGTGATTCGGCTAAGTTTCTCGCTGGGCCTAAATCCGATAGCATAGAAAACTGGGGTAAAAAAATGTAAAAACAGCAAAAGTTTAAACTTTCTATTTTTATTTTATGTATATTATATTTATATGTATTATACTTCAATGCTTGTTCCATTGAATTCCTTCGAAATTCCAACTTAAAATCCTGTTTAACTTTAAGAAAAAGAACGTCACCCAAATATGAGCGACGTGGCGACGAACGTGTTAAAGGGATGAAATAGAATCTCTGAAGGTTCAGAATTTTTCATTTCTTAAATGCAGCTTTGCTTTGAATAATTTCTTCAACAAAGTGCTAGAGCACTAAGAGCTGAACATTTTTTATGGGAAAATTTTTGCTCTTGCATGTATCATCACGAAGTTATATTCGAAACACTGAAGAAAAAATGGCACTATAAGGGTTGATCTCTACTTAATCCATACTATTAGAGTACTTGCAACAATTTACGTTTTCCCTACAATTTCGTAACGATGTAAGCTAGAACGTAATTTTTTATACAAAAAAAAAATTTTTTTTTCCATGAAAAAAAGCTGAAACTACAATCAGCTGAGTTTCATCCCCTTAGAGAGATTTCCCTGTCGACGAAAAAATGGCTTCATACACATTTCATTATACTCTACACACACGCACGCACACGAACTTTCATTAAAATCAGAACTTTGTTATTGTGTGAATTATGCTGTAACGTAGGATACGAATACTTTTGTCCCTCACTGTACATACAACACCGGGCCTCAGACACGCGTTTCTATTTATATTTTGATATATTTGCGCCCGATTTTTGGCGTAGAGGTTACGCTCATTCAACTCGTCGATGAATTAATATAATGTACAACAAACAATAAGGGGGAGGGGCGACGGACCCGGTTCAGCTAATGGACGTTGTGTTCCTCGTTCGATAGTAATCGGTATTAAAATTGCACGAAAGTGAAAAGGCAACGAAGAAGGCTCGGTTTTGATCGCGATTAAAACACGTATATATGTACGTTCATAATCGCGGAATCAGTCGATGATTAATCACAATGTGCTGGTGGTATCAGATAACTGGGACGACGGCGTTATCGAAACCGCGGGGAGCTGCTGCTTTGATCGTTACGTGGAACGATAAGAGAGGCGGGCGATGATTAGCAGAACCGTCGCGACGCCTCTGATTAATTTTTGTCCGAGAAAAAAAGATTAGGGCAAACGAAGACGAGTTGGAAGGGAGAGAGGGGTGCCATTTTATGCACCGTTTTTCGTTATCCGCTGCTATTCAATGACTCCCGAAACTTCGAAAGTATTTCCATTCCGTGGCTTTTAAAGCCACGAAAGATTTACGCGTTCCCTTTTAGAAACTAATTTCGCGACAGTCTAGAAATAGATCCCGGTTCAAGTGTGGGACGCATAAACCAACCTGATTTGAAACAATGCGCTGTCTTAAAAAAAACAAAAATAATCTCGGCAAGATTTCCATTCTAATGAAAATCACAAGCGACGAGAAAACAAGGATGTTAATTTGAATGTTTCACGGTGGAAAATATGGGACGACGGTAGAATTAGTTGATTTAGCGTTCGGACACGCGCTCGTTTCGTAGCGCTGGTCGTTGCGAAAGCAACAGCGACAATAGCGATCATTTGGTCGCTAATTAACACACCGGTGTGAGAAGAATCGGTGTTGCTGTGCCGCTCTACGCCGTGTCAAAAGGACACTGATTCTCGCCACGCTGCCGCACGTTGCCGTAATCCAAATAATTACCATCACGCCGTTCTCTTTCTACTACAAAATTCCAATTTTTCGCGCAAGCCATCTACCACGCCACGGTTCGACATATTACAAGCGACTCCACCTAATTCAAGCCCCGATCTAAGAACGAATAAAATTCTGGAACGCGTTCTGCAATTAGGAACGAATTACGGGCACAAGTGCGATAACGAACCGCGATAAGCGAACGTGTGAAGCTCGTGTGAAAAAGTCACGGGTTTTTACGCGAACAAACTGTAGCCGATCCCCTTTTTCCGTCGAATAATCCGTGTAATCAATACGAATAACTCATCAGTCAGATAATTCAGAACCACGAAATACCTTCTTCTTATTTACCACGAATCGAGTCGCAGATAAGGTTAATAAAACACCAAAACTGTTATCAGCAACGCGAATACGTGTAAAATGTTTATGTAGAAACGCATAGTACCATAACCTATTTCTAATATAATTTTATTCGTATTTCCTTTCTTACTATTTCTCACTTTCACCGTGTACCCCCTGCTATTTAGTATGAAAGAGAACGCCCCAAAAGCGAGGCTGAATACAGTGAAAACCCGTGAATGGAAATTCGTAAGAGAGAAAAAAGTTCTTGAAAAAGGATGCGAGGAAAAAGACACGTATATTAAACCGATGACAACGATCGGCGACACGGATTAGGGAGGAGAGGGTGGGTAAGGGTAAAAGGCGGGGAAGGTTAATTTTACGCGACGCTATGGAAATCCGAGTCGATACGTCAAATCCTCTCTGCATGGAATACACACGCGAACTCGTATAATACCGCGCGGCTACACGAGGCCGTCTCTCGTTTTTGTTCCTCTTATTCTGTCTACGGTCGTCCGCTGTACGCTTCCATTTAACAGCTAGCAGTAGCGGTGCACTGACTCGAAAGTCTGGGAATCGAAACCGCACGGATTCCCCGCCGCCGACGCGGCTAGTCGCGAGCCGAGAAAATAGCGAAATTTTACCGGGGTATACAAGGAGAGTGCGTGTTCAACAATCTATGACGCGCGTCGTCGATGCTGGAAAACAGGCACACACGCGCACACCATGCAGGAGGAAAAAAAATTGAAACAGAGATACAGTGCTCGCAACGTGTGTGAAAGTTGCAGAGAAACAAGAACGACATTTTCTACGGTTCGATCCGTCAAAAGTTGTCCAACGATGACGACAATTTACCATCGCGTACGAGCGAGAGAATTCTTATTGGTAATTCTTCTTGGCAATTCTTATCGGCGATTCTTATTGGCGAATGCCGTTCGTAAAGTAACGTACACCGCGGTGACGATCGTCGTTACTTTTTTCTCTGTCGCGATTCCTCTCGCGTACGCGGCGTGTGCCTTTTTTCCCCCCGTCGAAACGAAAAATAATCGACAACGCGCGGCCGTCAACGTCGGAGACGACGTTTCGTCCAACGGATAAGAGATGGATTGCGTGCTAACCTGAAAGTCTAGCGAGGAATCGAAGCATGCCAGCGGCGGAAGACAGGCAATGAGCCGCGGTTCCAGCGACCAGAATTCCACCGGCGATCGGCATTTGTGTTTTCCTCCTCTTTCCCCAATTGTCCTGCGCGCGTGTGTGTAACGTGTGTGTAGTCGGTCTGGCCTCTCGTGTCTCTGCGTTCCTCTTCGCCGTGTGCCAGAGAAAGAGAGGTGGGGGAATGAAGCGAGAGAGAGACAAGGACGGAGTATGGCCGGGGGTGACGCGAATCCTAGCCTAACCTAACCTCTCTTCCTCCTTCGGTGTAAAGGGACACACAGGCACCACACCGGATGAAATGCAAGAGATCCTCTTCGGACGGTGTTAAGAACGGGACAACCGGTCGCGCACTGTTTTTCAGTTCACGGCACACACTGTTCCCATGCCCGTGATTTTTCCTCGGATCTTTGACACTCCCGATTCGCCCGGACAGACAGCCGGTTTCGTTTACGTGTCCCGTACCGTGCGCGCGTGCCGTGCCGTGTCGCGCCAGTGAAAACTCTGCCAGCGCACAGAGACGGCAATGGTATAGACTGAGACAGACGTACGCCCGACGGGATAGATAAATCGGCCTTCAGGGAGAGAGAGGGAGAAAGAAACAGCCCATTAGGGGGAGGGGGTGGGGAGTAACGCGTACGACGGCGTAAAGTCCGACCACGGCCTCTACGGGATGCGAAAGAGAGATGGATTTTCTCCCTATCTCGCTCTCTCTCTGAATACTCTTCGTACACTCTGACACGATGTCACGATTCACGCACTCATTTGTTTCTCGACGTTCGAATAGGGAACGCGTTGAACCGGCCGCACTTCAGCAATTTCTTGCGAACGTTCGGAAAAATAGCTTACTCGGAGGGAGCTCGTAACGAAATGAACGTGTATATACGACAGAATACTTGTGACACACCGCGATCATAAGCTTCGAAACACAATGTTATCCTTCTCGGAGTCACGAAACTCTCTCTCCTTCTCCACATGAACTATTTTACAATAATGATAATCAACAACGCGTACGCGGGCTATCGTAGCAACGTACGGTGTGTCTGTACGATTATTGTCCTTTCGATGCTCGTGCTGTTACTCGTTCTTGCACCTCCTAAATATGTCATCGTGACCGCGGTGAGAATCGCGGTGCTGTTCGCGCTGCTCGTGGGCCCTGACGGGCCCTCGCGGTTCTATTGGACAGCGACACTGCACTGTCAGACACAAACTACGATAGAACAGCCGAACGACGACTGACTCCTCCGCTCGCAAGCCACCAGCAACGTTGCCACATCACTCCCGAGTCTCGATCGGGCAAGTCTTCGGCCACCGACGGACAGGTACGACGATCACTGCGTTCTTGGTGCTGGCGCGCGACCGACTGTTCCATTCGATTTGTTCTCTCCTCTTTTCTCTGTCTTACAATCCTGCTTGTAACACCGCGACTGTTTCCCTTGTCGTCTGTCCAGTCCTGTCCTGTTATGTTCTATCTCCTACGATGTCAATCTCGAGTTCGTCAAACCAAAGTTGTTTTTTGCCTTGCCGCGACGTGTCACGGATTCTCGAAGCTTTTTACAGCCCTCGCTCTCGTATCGTTTTCTCAAGTTCAGCATGCGTTGCAAGCGGTATGGGTCACGCTCGCCAACTGATCGCTGTTGTCGCTACTATCGACTGGATATTCAGTCGGTGCGCCGAAATCTACGGAACACCGAGATCCGAACGAGCACACTGCACCGAGCTAACTGGCCACATCTGCTGCCGATTTGCTAGCAGCTCTGTTAACTACAGCGCGCGGCCGGCCAGTCTGCCTCTGCCAGCCAGTATGCTCCCTCGCTTTCTTACTCTTGCCTACCAGCAGCCTGCCAGCCTTCTCGAATCGGCCGAGCCTACCTCTCTCGTGTATTCTCCTCGCCTCCCTCTCCTGTTCAGCCGCTTTTCTTCTCCTTTCCTCTCGCCCTTCTCTTTGCTCGCCTCTCATTCACTCGCTCGCACACTTTCTCCATCCTTCTTCCATACGAGGAGTCTCGCTTCCACTTACCACCTTCCTATTCCGCTCCTCGTTCAATCCCTCGTTTCTCACTCTCCGTCGAATGAATGGTTTTAGTTCGGGAGGGCGGCCGTGCCCGGAAACGACCGATTGTATCCGGAAATCACCGAGTCCGTACTTCCCGCATTAGAGCGCTTCTTGAATAAAATTCCATTCCATCCTTTCTTTCTTCACACCGCGATGTCTTTACAGCTTTACTTTCTTCCGAATTCGTCACCTCGATGAACTGTTTGACGAAAGATGTTTATAAAATAATTTGCTCGTCGAGTATTTTCTTTCCGGTGAAATTCACTGTGCGCAACTTTGTATCACGATTCACCGTTCTCCGTGCAGGGTGTAATCCGTTGTGCGTACTGGCTCGCGTTCCACGAATGAACCTTTTCGTGTAACTTTTCGTGCGTGAAATTGTAATACGTTTTGACGCGTGCATTTCGTTTCTAGTGCACACGCTTCTGCGCCTTGTTTTCTCTCATTCTTTCCTATTCTTTTTCTCTTTCCTTTCCTCGCTTCGTTCGATCAACGCCGCTTCTCTCCATGAAGTGTCCCGTAACGGTAGTTAAATTGTGTATCAGTCGCTCGCATGAACGCAATTCGCATCGTTGCACTATTTATGCAAAATAGCCTTTCTTATTAAAACCAAATCACCTCTGGCTCACTTACTTCGACTTACCTTGTTCTAAATCTCAATTTAATCTTTTTATACGGTATAATTTTGAATTTTATAGACCGTCGTAAAAAATAATTTCCACGAGAAACGCGGAATGCATATAGATATATTTTAAATTCATCGCGGTGCATTTATCTGCACGGAAATTTGGTGGCTTTAGAGAGCCACGCGTGCAGCGCCACAAAAATCGTGGATCGGTTGCATGTTTCGTATTCCATTGAAACTGGAGCAGTATTTTAGGCCGAAAATTGGCTGCCGATTAAAAAGACTGCAGCGTCTGGTGAACTAAATTATGCAAGAAAAATATACTGAAACTCTTCGAGATGCCGGCGCGACTGCCCATTCTGCACGTATTTTTCAAACATTTCTTCACGATTCGTTTAAGCACGAAACGTTGAAAGTGGGCACAATTTGTGGATACAGTTACGAAGATTCAAATTAAACATCACTGATCTAACCTTTTCCTTGTTTACTAGTCGAACTTTCTTGCAAAATATTTTCATGCTTTCGATACGCGATTTAGTTTGTAAAAAGTTGCAAAATACAGAAATACAAAGAACAATTTAAAAAAATGGAGTAGCCGGAGCTTCCTATATTTGACAGCAAACCGAAGTGTTTATTTATGTAAGAAGATTATATCGCTTTCTGTATTACCGGCTCTGTTCATCGAATTCCTCCAGTTGTATTAATTTTAATTCACGTAACGATAAGAATCTTGAATCTTATTATACAAGCCGGTGCATGGCGTAATGCGATGCGCCGATTCATAAACTCTAATGAAACAAACGGAACGGTAATCGGAATCGTCTTTTAACCCAACCATTTCACGCACACAGGGTGACATCTGACGACGATACGTGAACATCAAGCGGCAAAGAGGTTCAGCCATTTGATACAGCGCGGCGCTCTCCTCTTCCTTTCATTACTCTCAAACTTTACCGCAATAATAAAAAATGTTCAATTTTTTAAAATAAAATTCTGTAGTGAACTGTTAAAAAATATTGCCTATATATTTTAGAACATTATTTACTATTTTATTGAATGCAATCAAAAAGGAAACTCAATTTCCTACTGTCTTTTCAACAGCATTCTTTTTCAGCTTCTAATTCCCACAATTCCTGAAACAACTTTATTAGCTTTTTCCGTAAAAAAATGAAAAAAACAGGTTACCACAGATTGTACATTCATCTTAAGTTATTTTCTAAATAAATCCATGTTGCCAAGAAGTTCCGGAGACGAAGGGAAGGAAACTGTGAGAAACAATAAGCAGAGGAGGAGCAGGTTCCTCGAGATTGCGCTCGCATAAAGGACATTTGAAATATATCTGAAAATAGTGCGGGACTATTGAAGCATCTCGCCTCAGCTGGCTTCTCGCCTCGCCTCGGGAACATCTGCGGCGCAATCTCGATCCTTGCGTCATTATCCTTTGTGACCGCGCACCATTGATTCACAGGTTTCCTCAACCATGGAAATTAATCAACCTTAGACCATGATCAGGATTGATAATGGAAAAACGTGACGTCTGCCGTGGCGGGTTCGTCGTGCCACGGACTCATCGCTTCGTGAAACTCGATTCTATCATCTGCTCCGTTTCTTCTTTTTTCTTCCATCATCATCACCGTCGTCGTCGTCGTCATCATCATTTTCTTCTTCTTCTTTTTCCCCCTCGATCGCGATCAGATCGAGCAATTGTTCAATGAAGCGGCTTGCTCGGGCTTATCCAGCTGTTAAAGGGAACTCTATCGTTCAGCGGTCGTGAAAATAGCTCGCCGATCGAACTTCGCGAGTCCAGCTGAGGCGAAGGTGCAGGGCGTACGCGATACAATCAATTATCGATTAGACAATTGGAGTTTTCAGCGAACGATTCGTGATTACATGTTTTCCCTACGTGCAACGGTTGCTCAGTGGTCGAAGAGTGAACGTTACGTGCACGGCGAATCAATGATGTGCGTATCGATCATTTATTGTCGCGGAAAAACGGTTCACGTGCTCGCGTATCGGCCTCTCCCCTGGCGACGTAGACAAACCTGCCACGATTCTATACAACTACAGGAAATCATTTTTATTTAAGGTTTACATGGTTCAAGTGTAGGTGAAATAGAGTAAAGTTCTTAGATAATGTATATATTTAAAGTAGTAAAATAGTATAAACGACTTTTCGACTTAACAACTTCAACGTTCTTGCTTCTCTCACAATCACACTCGTTTCCTTTCTATTTAACTCTAAACCTTTTTTACTCGAACCACTCGGTCACGTTCACCTCAAGTGCTCATCTGTCGCGCCTCAGAAACACTCTAATCCAAGTATTCTACGTTCACACGACTATCGTTCAACTCAAGCACTCTTCACACTTTCTTAGAATCGTACCCACTCAATCTCATTCCTACACAACCGTGTGATTTATTTAATCCGTACGTTTCTTTCGATTTTACGCATCGAACGAACGTCGCGTTCTACAAAACCTTATCGGCCATTTTTATATCCTCGCGTCGCGCCATCGTTAAAAATTCAAATCCATCCGATGACCCTGAGAACAATAATTACCTCATCGATCGCGCCCTTCGTTAAACGTTTTCTGCAAACGCGACAAAGGCGTTCTCTTCTCGCACTTACCACCTTATTCTTTTGCTCGCTACAATCGACCACCGGTGCACGTTGAAGCTGGTGATCCGTGGCAGCCGTCAGCGTGAGCGATAAATCGATGGCCAAGGCGGAAGGAACGCGTCAGGATGTGACATCGTGCCTTCGCGTAAACCGGGGTGCATCCACGGGGAACAAGAAGGATCACGGTTTGATGGGCGACGGTGTAATATTCATAAGGGGGAGGGGGTTACGTCGGTGAACAACGGGCGCAGGCGTCGTCGGCGACGTCGTTGACGATGTCCTTCGGCTGTTTACGCGGAAGACAACTGTTGTTCGGCCGCCCGGCAATCGTGTCCGGTCCTCCTCAGCCATGTCGACGACTACGACGACGGCTAGCGTGTCGTTGCTTGCCACACTCTTGGGACTTTCCCTCTGTCAGACGCCCATGAACCTGCGTAAGTTTTGTCTCCGACGATTTCCAAAGCTTTCCTACAGCGGGGGTCAAAAGTTTAAGACCGAAGGATCAACGGAGAAAATAAATAAATTAATCGATATGAAATAGCACGATAAAGAGAAATTTTTGTATTCTGTGATAATCGATAAATAGTGTTCTGCCATAGTAACCATAAAAATGATTACACAGACAATATTTGCGAAGCATAAAATTATATTTTACATTGTCCTCTCGTCTTAAACTTTTGTCCGCTGCTGTATATACGTCGCGTAAGTATTGTCTGAATTATGCGCACTCTTTTCGTGAAATGGACATGGTGAAAAAGAAATAGAGCTCGTCGAGGATCAAGGTGCTGTTCCTTGAGAAAATATAAACAGAAAGTTCTCATTCTTCTTTCGAGAAATTTCTGAAATCCACGACAAGATGATTCGAAACTCTGCTGTTAAGATTCTTCGTTGTGATCGCGTTTCTTTTTTTCGCGAAACATCGAGTAACTTGGTTGAAACGTTTCGTAGCGAACGGGGTTACGAAATATTGTCGAAAACCGAACGCATCGATCGCGTCGGTTAAACATTGATTGGACGGCATGAAACTTTGATTCGTTCCCGATACACCGGTTACGAAAACTTGCCGTACCGTTGCTGAATTATTCACGCGGCAAAGGTAAGGTCCGACTGGTACCTGCCGCATCTCTTGGCCCGCTCGAAGCCCTGCCCTGGTCCTTGACATAGAAAGAGGTTCGTAACGAGGAGTCGCGTCGACGACGATCGAGGGAGAACGAGGAAGGGAACCGGGATCCAGGTCGCGATATCATCGCGCGATCGTCGCTGCGGATAACGCGGACGTTACGGGGCGTTACACGAAACGGGCGAGAAAAATGTTCGATTAGCCGGTTGCAATTTCCTTCGTGTCCAGTGATAATTATTGCACGATTAGATCCGATCGGCTGTAACAGGAGCCGCGTTGAGCAACGCGATAATGAACGAGCGTCGTGCGCTCGACAAGGTCGATTCTTCGATGAAATTGCCGCGTTTCCCTTGAAACCACGTAGGTAGACAATTTGAATGCCACGCCAGTTTTAAAGGGTTCGCCCGTGGCGCCACAATGAATTTTCTATTATACGATACATATATTGCTGAAATATTACCTACAACAAATAAGTTACAGTGTATAACTATTTTTAAATGTTTTATACTGCGCTAGTTATTGACCGTGTTTTTTTTTATAGTCCTCACTCCAAAATTGGTGGATTTTCAAACAAACTTTCATTTTTTATTTCACCTTCTTGGGGGTTGATTTTCCAAAAACGTTAAGACATGTATTTCTTTATTTCTAACCAAAAAGTTAAACACCAGTTTTCATAGTGGTTGCTTCAAAACTGGCGGATTTTCAAACAAACTTTCATCCCTTATTTTAACCCCTTGGAGGTTGATTTTTCAAAAATGTAGTAAGACGTATTTCTTTATTAGTAACAAAAAAGGTAAATGTCAGTTTTCATAGTGGTTGCTTCAAAACTGGCGGATTTCCAAACAAACTTTCATCCCTTATTTTAACCCCTTGGAGGTTGATTTTTCAAAAATGTAGTAAGACGTATTTCTTTATTAGTAACAAAAAAGCTAAATGCCAGTTTTCATAGTGCTTGCTTCAAAATCGGCGGATTTTAAAACAACCTTTCATCCCTTATTTTAACCCCTTGGAGGTTGATTTTTCAAAAATGTAGTAAGATGTATTTCTTTATTAGTAACAAAAAAGTTAAACACCAGTTTTCATAGTGCTTGCTTCAAAATCGGCGGATTTTAAAACAACCTTTCAAGCCCTATTTACCCCTCTTAGGGTTGAAGTATCAAAAATTCTTCCTTAGTGGATGCTTACGTTATCAAAGGAACCCATTGTCCAAATTTCATATTTCTAGCTTCATGTCAGGTCATGTCTTTTTATGTGCATAGATTAATTTTTTCACACCATTGCATTAACGATGATAATAATGAAAAATTGATAGGTATTGACATTTTTCCAAATTATGTACTTCTACCAATCTGGACGCGCTGATCAACGATGTCCCCCGTAACATTTAACGTGCTAAAACAATACTCACAACATTTTTTTATAAACTTTAAAGAGACCACGGATAGCGAATTTGAAAGGTGGTACTGTATTTTCTCTTTGCTTTGTGTTAGTGATAGTGATAGAGGAGCACGACACGCCGATTCTGAGCATTCTGAACGAAGCTGTACCCCAGGCGGAGAAGAACTTCGGCGACGACATCATCACCGTGCACATCTCGACCGTTCAAGTGGATAGAAAGAACGTGGATGCTAGTTTCCAGAAAGGTTAAGATCTAGCAGAGTGTTGCGAAGCTTTCGGAGCTTCCACGAGCTTGGTTTCTATCGATAGGGTGCTTCGTGAGCGGTGATGTAACTTATACAGTGGTTTCAGAACTGCAACTTCTAATTTTACTAAGGTCGTCACGAATTTTCGTGAAAACTGAAATTAACTTTAGAAGCTATTTACTTTAATCCTTTTTATTTCTAAATTAACGTGAAACCAATTTCTAAGTACACACTACTTGCATCTTCTGTATCAGCGATTTTCAACCTGTCTGAATTCTCAATCACAGATTAGGACTACAAACTAGCCTATCATTGAATACGTAATGGAAAATACAGCTATATTTTATTTCCAAGTTTGCACAGAAACTATACCTCAATACATTTGTATTCTTTTGGTGTGCCGTATTTAGCACCCCGTTTACTCGTACATCGAAACAAGAAACTCGTTGAAAATCGCCGCCCTACCTGATCGATAGCAACACCAATCTCAACAACCTTCTCCGTCACGATCGCGCTCCGTTCTTATTCTCGTCTCGTTAAAATCAACTTGCAGTATGTGCTGCCTTATTTAAGGGAATCAGTATCGTACTCGACATGACCTGGACCGGCTGGGACCGGCTACGGAACCTGGCCGACGAGAACGGAATAATATACAAACGGGGCGATTGCAGTATAAACCCGTACGTCCAAGCGATCGACGATCTTTTGATGCTGAAAAACGCCACAGACGTGGGGCTGATCTTCGAAGATGAAAGGGGTAACTCGACAACGCCAATCCTTTCACACCTCTTCCCGCGACCTTCGATTCTGGGACGAGAATGTTTGGACGTCGATTTTTATCGTTCGTTTTATCGTTTGCAGAGCTGAATCAAAGCTTGTACTACTTGATCGGGAACTCGATCATAAGGTTGGTGGTGATCGACGAGTTCACGGAGAAAACGGTGTCGAAGATCAGGAGTATGAGGCCGTCGCCATCTTATTACGCCATTTATGCCAGCACCTCCAAAATGGAGGACCTCTTTAGAACGGTGAACGAGAGGAAATCTTTGAAATGGGTTTCGTTTGTAAAGATTCTGCGTTATTTTAACACTTTATCAACCGCTAGTGGTTCAACATACGCATTCCCAACCAGCTCATTTTGGCGTGGATGCATCGCTAATGATTTTATTATTATTATTATTTATACATAATCCGTACCTTTCAGTTTTGGATGGCTTCCAGCTACACTTTTCTTATTATTTAACGATATCGGACCTTAACCTAACCTACTCACTTACCCTACCTTATTTTAATTATTATTTTATAATATTAAATGAGAAACAATAACTTAACCTACAAATAGAATACATAAATCAACTCAAATACTCAGATATTTACTTTTTACAGTTCTTTCGCAAATGTCTTTGGTTTCCGCTAATGATTTTATTATTAAACGATATTTTCTTCGCATAGTTTAAAATAGTTTAATATTTCTTTGCAGTATACATATGCTTTGCTCAGAAATGTGATACCTTTGTATAAAGGAACATTAGAAAATTTACAAACGAAGCATGAAAAAAGCTGATTAATAGGCTCCCAGACGATAACGTGTTAAGGTAATTGCATCTTTCAGGCGGTGCAAGGTGGATTGGTGAAAAGAAACGGGATATGGAACTTGGTGTTCACCGACACCAGTTACAGAGACTTCAAGTACATCAGCGGAGAGGTGCAGTTGAACGTGTCTGTCACTATTCTATCGATGAAGGTGGACGTTTGCTGCAAACTGATAGGCGAACCGTCTTGTAATTGTCCCTCGGACATTCAGGTATCGAAAATTACTACCCCTTCGAATTCTTGCGCGTTCAACCGTTTAATTAAGGTTTCGTTGTCGTTTGGCCGCGAGCGCAGCTATTCTCGCATTACTTCAAACGCTTGGTGGGCCTCATAGTGAGTCTGATGAGCGAGCTTCAGAAGTCTGGTATCAGCGTGGAGCCGAAAACTGGTAAATGCTTCTCCCCGGACGTGGTTCAAGCTTCGAATCTCACTGCAGAAGCGTTCAACAAAAATATATTAGCGGTAGGTGTTGACAATGCGTTCTAAACTGGATCAGAAATTAATGTAAGAATACGATCGAGTGGATACGAACTTCGGAAAATGTGAAGATTGCTCGAATTGGGCGATAACCATGTGAACGTAGAATATTTGGATTCAAGTGTTTCTAAGGCGTGAAAGATGATCACTTGAGAAAACTGAGCGACTGAGGAATTTTGGGTGAACGTGACCGAATCGAGTGAGAAAGGTTGACAATTAGAATGGAAGGAAATGAGTGTTTGGAAAAATATATATAGGAATGCGATCGAATGGATGCGAATTTAGGAAAATGTGAAGATTGCTCGAATTGAGCGATAGCCGTATGAACATAAGGTATTTAGACTCGAGTGTTTCTAAGGTGTGAAAGATGAGCACTTGAGAAAACTGAGCGACTCAGGAATTTTGGGTGAACGTGACCGAATTCATCGAGCGAGAAAGAGTTTGACTGTGAAGGCAGAAAGAGTTTGACTGTGAACATAGAAAGAGTGTGATTCTGAAGGAAGAACGTAGTAGTAGCTAAATTGTAAAGTCGTTTAAGTTGTTACTATTAAACTGTTTTAAATACATATATTAATATTCTAAGCACTTCACTTTATCTTTATTCATATCTGACCCTTATCATCTCACTCTACTAAAATTATTAAAGTGGAATTTTTCTATATTAATTAAATTATTAAATGCCGCGACAGAAATTAGGAGGCAACGACACGTTCGAGTACTGGTCGGAGAAGGGAATGGTCACGTACAAGGCTGAAATTGAACTGGAGATTCTGGACAACGGAAACTTGGAACCTCTGGCCACTTGGACCAGGCACAGCAAAATAAAAGAGGCCGAGGGGAGGAAGATAGAGCCTGCTAGAAGGTTCTTTCGAATTGGAACCACTCCTGTAATCAATGAACTTATTTATTTTACTGTTATATCGAGTTCATCTGCGAGGTAATTAATGCAAATATTGGAACTGCATTAGTCGGTGCCCTGGACCGTTCCCAAAGTGGATCCAGCAAACGGACGCGTCATGAAGGACGAAAACGGAAACGAGTTGTGGGACGGTTACTGCATAGACTTCATCAAAAAGCTGTCGGAGGAGATGCAGTTCGATTATGATCTTGTTATACCGCAAGATCGGCAATTCGGGAAGAAGTTACCCAACGGGCAGTGGAATGGATTGATCGGAGACCTTGCAAAGGGGGTAAGAACGCTATAAAAATTTATATATTCATATAAAGAAAGTTAAATTGTTGTATTAGTAAAATACGTAATTATAGCCAAGTAACATAATTAATTTAATTTTTATTTAAAAACCTTTCTGTACGTTGAACTTTATGAAAGTTAAATTGTTGTACTAGTAAAATACGTAATTATAGCCAAGTAACTTAATTAATTTAATTTTTATTTAAAAACCTTTCTGTACGTTACATTTTATAAAAGTTAAATTATTGTATTAGTAAAATAGGTAATTATAGCCTAGTAACATAATTAATTTAATTTTAATTTAAAAACCTTTCTGTACGTTGAACTTTATGAAAGTTAAATTGTTGTATTAGTAAAATACGTAATTACAGCCAAGTAACTTAATTAATTTAATTTTGATTTAAAAACCTTTCTGTACGTTGAACTTTATGAAAGTTAAATTGTTGTACTAGTAAAATACGTAATTATAGCCAAGTAACTTAATTAATTTAATTTTTATTTAAAAACCTTTCTGTACGTTGAACTTTATGAAAGTTAAATTGTTGTACTAGTAAAATACGTAATTATAGCCAAGTAACTTAATTAATTTAATTTTTATTTAAAAACCTTTCTGTACGTTACATTTTATAAAAGTTAAATTATTGTATTAGTAAAATAGGTAATTATAGCCTAGTAACATAATTAATTTAATTTTAATTTAAAAACCTTTCTGTACGTTGAACTTTATGAAAGTTAAATTGTTGTATTAGTAAAATACGTAATTACAGCCAAGTAACTTAATTAATTTAATTTTGATTTATAAAGCTTTTTCTACGTTAAACTTTATGTCCCCTATAAGTATGCAACCGGCTAAGCTCCTGCGTATAAAGTGTTATAAGAGCTGCGATGCAAATTATTTT